>JAOXOE010027289.1:0-18823 GCA_028565055.1 Phoeniculus purpureus
GAGTCACCGTCCCTGGAGCTGTTCAAGGCAGGATTGGACATGGCACTTGGTGCCATGGTCTAGCCTTGAGCTCTGTGTTAGGGGTTGGACTTGATGATCTATTAGGTCCCTTCCAATCCTGCTAATACTATGATACTATGATACTATGATCTGAAAGGTACAATAACCTTCCTATCTGTGATGCAAGTGCAAGGCGTGTGGCTAGTATGACCATGTTCATTTCACACTAAACTGGACTGGAGAGTTTTGGTTATGGACAGAATTTGTATTAGAGTCTTTCCATTTTGAGTTCTAGGACTGAAGCAGATGGCAGAGAAGTGTTTAAAATAGAGGCATTTGGCATACAATTTCCATAAATAGCTGCATAGCTACAGGTTGTTGCTTGTAATTTTTCTCTCCTGAGACGAAACCAGAAATTCTGTGTCACTGCCTTGTATCTGTTCTTGGAATTCATCACAAGTGGATAACGCTTTTTGCCTTAAGAAAATTTGCAGGCAGATATTCTTCCATGTGTTTAGTGGACTCCCAGTTTGCAGAATTTATGGCCTGGTCACAGAACCATTTCCTGAAGCACATTCTGCACATGTGTGTAGAAATACAATGATAAAACAAGTTATGAAAGACACGTATTCCCCAGTTTTGTAAAACAGGTATCAGATTTTCCTGATTTATCACGATGCTGGGGACTAGTGGGAAAAAAGGTGTTTTTCTACCCAAGAAAGACTATGTGCGTGATAAAATTTATCACATTACTGACTTAGAGTGAGTTTATGTTTTAAAAGATTCCTTTCAGCCCAGGTGATGCTGACTGGAACATCAGCTGTGCAGGGGAGAGCGCGGCACAGCGGTAACGTGTTGGTTGTGTGCCGCTGGTGCTTTTTGGGAGAACAGTTAGTTGTTGAGTCAGGCAGAATAAGAGTGAAAAACTGCTTTAGAGATCCTAGCAGAGCTTATGGTAATACAAAATAAAAACTAATATTTGAGACTCTTAGGCCAAGTTCCATATGTTGTTTTCTGTTCTAGTATTGGTATTGTCATGTTTGTATTCAAGAACATCAGAACATCATTCAGGTGCAGCTAATACAAAAACTCTTGCTAAAAACAGGTGAGAATGAACTTCCTGTGTGATTTAAATGCTCTTTTGAATTTCTGCCATCGTGAGATTTACTTTATGTCCCATTTGTTCCTTATTCTTTTAGTTATAGCAAGCAGGTAATGCTTCCTTTGCTGTGAAAAATGCTGTTGCTGCCAGATTTGCCAGCTAAGCTTCATTCTTACAGTTCTAGTCACATCACTTTGTCAACATAAAAGCTAAAATATTCTGAACTCAGTCAAGCTTTCTCAGGCTTGTCTCTGGAGGTGGCATTAGAGGGTTTGTATAGCCTTATCTGTTCAATACTAAGGATGTTTCTGGGTTCTGCTAAGTGTTCTCTAGTGATTTCTTTCAAAACTTCTAGCAGACTGCTATATGTTCGTCTGATCATACACATACTCCTTACCACATCGTCCTGGAGACTCATTTTTATAAGGGCCTTTTAATATCGCTGCTTCCTCTGACAGTTCCATGTAGACAAACAATGGTAGCATTATAGGGAAAAAAAAGCCAGACTCTGCTTTATTTTGCAACAGTATAGTTGGTGTTGGGTTTTTTAGAAGATAGAGGCAATTTGTGAAGTGGGCTGCCTCCAACAAGAAAGCAACAATTACATCATGGAAGAAAACTCGGATTAACAAAGTTCAACAAATCAGCTTTACTACAGAAATATGCTGTGGAACAGGACTCACATTTGAACAACATCACTTATCTTGCATAGCTGTGAAGAGCACAGATTGTGTAGATTTGCATTGGGAAAGTTGTTTGTATTAAGAAATGGCATTACTGCTCTTGGGTGCATATTGAATTATTTCAGCGAAGTGGAACAGCTCTGATTGTGTTACTGAAAAAAAACCCCAACAATCCAGAATACTTTCAAATGCAGATTCCAGTTACAATAAAGCTTTTCTAAATTCTCTGGACTATGTCCTTTCCTTTAAGAGTTTAAATTAGTACACAGGGAGATGTGAGGTTAAACTTAATGCAGTGACTGTTCCATTTTGGTTTTTAATGTAAATGATAAGCTTCTGCCAAGGCCGTGGTTGTATTTTCCATGATTGCATTGGTGGCACTCTCACAGGCACTTAAATTAGAACCCTTTATCATCTATTTCTTCAGTAAAAAATGTGCTGTCATATGCTGATACACCACTTTTGGAATCAAAAAGGAAGAAAAACTAACATTTTACCTAAGTAAAATTTTTCCTACTAATTTAATTTGATAATGGTGCCCTCTGCGTGGAACAAGACTTTTATTTGAGGCTACAATTTTTTACACAGCAGTGGAAGAGTTGCCCCATTGAAAACAGAACTATAGCTACATGTAGATGATCCAGTGCCCCCAGTGGTGTCCAATCAATAAAATGTCTGTAACAAGAAGACATGGGGAAATGTGTATTTCTGGTATTAACTTTCTTGTAAGGTCAAAACCTTGGATGGAAATTCACACTCAAATTAATAAAACTACAGAACTTTGTTAGTGGGCAAAAATTAATGACGAGTGAGGCATAGAATACTGTTTCTGAGCATTGCCCATGGGAATGGCAATACTCAGTTCACCCTCTGTCATGAATGTTCATTCAAGGAAACAACAAAAACTGCTTTCGATTAATATGATGTTATTTGACAGTACCGAACAGCAACTCTGTGAGCAGTCCTTCCTTGGAAGGAAATAAATCAGTTATGGAGAGAAATGTCATTTTATTTACATAAGCAAAAAAGTACAATGCTTTTGTGCACAACTACTGAACTAGTCATTGTTCAGATTTTTTTTCCCCAGGCATTGTCAAATGCAAAAAATGAGTAAACAATATAAGGAATAGAGACAATATCTTCCTTCCCACTCACTAACTGGAGGAACAAGATGCATTTTGTCCTTAGATGAGTCTTTATTAAATCAGAGTAGAATTTATTTTCCCACTTATTTTTCTACTTAAACATGCAAGGACAGCTACAGGAGAGGGATGCAGTGCTGGTTTTCTTAATGGACTTCCACACAGACCAATGTGATCAAAGTAGAAGACGTTTTATTACTAACAATATATACTCCCTTGCTTAGCTCCGACTGGTCTGTTAAACAATTCACGGCGCAATCTCACTGGTTATCACGCACCATCTATGCACCACTTACGCGTCTCATTGTCGCTGTCTCATGCCTCTTCTGTGCATGCCTCAGTAATTACGACCCAGATCCAAGCACCTGTTTTCACAACTACCCCAAACTTATATGCACCTACACTTATGCTAACTACTGTTACAAAAATGATTCCACAATTACCTCTCTTTGTGTTTGTGCAACAAAATTTGCTTGGGTCATTTTTTGCAACGCCTTTTGCAATAGCGATACTATACATGGTATTGTTAACAGTACTACCAATACCATTATCAAAATTAACAATCCAGTTTTAACTAAAGATAAGACCCAGTTTATCCAATCTGAGGGGTTAAAATATGGCACCCCTATTAAACATGTGCGAAATGAATCTGAGGGGGTAGTCATTGCCCTGTTGCATTAGCCCATGTTATAAACAACTGAAACAAACACCGGACTTATAACTATTTCTTCCCACCAACAAGTCAACTCATTCAGCATCTCTCACTCTGCTGGTATTCAGGAGTGTTGATGCTGTACAAATTGTTTCGAGTTCCTTATAAATGGACATACCCACTTCACAGGAACCCAAAGTGGTCCCGATTCTGAAACAACACACATATAACCTCTACCAGTCATCTTAACCTCTGCAGGTCCCTTCCACTAGCCTGGTTTTGGATCTCTTTACATCACCTTTACTCATTCTGTGTCGTTAGTCTCACAGCCTGATTTTAATGCTTGACTCTGTATAAGCATGGATGTGTCTACAGCAGTCCCTGATAGCCTCAAAAAATTTAAAACATACAATGCCTGAGATAATCTTCCATGTGGTGACATCCCAGTCTCCCCCCTTTGTTGTTTGGACAATAAATTTTTGAGCGTTTGATGACAACACCCAACAATAGACTGTCCTGTGGGAGAGTGAGGGATGCCTGCAGTATGAAGACTTAGCAATGTTTTCAGCTACATTCACAAACAAGTTTTTGGCAACAGTTGGGATTTCATATACAACTCCTGTGACCATTTCCAGGTAAAACAAATGGAATATGAGAGTTTCTCTAGACCCCGTCTTAGATTATTCTTTAATCCTAATGTCTAATTTAATACTACTCCAGGATCTTCTCCGTGTCCATAGATTTGAATTCCATATCCTAGTAAAATCTTTTCCTTCCATTTTTGAGGGTTATAAATAGTAAGATTTAGCGGGTCACAGCTGCAAGCATCACAGTCAGATTTACATGACATGGGGAGAGCTTGATTCCTTTGCAATCATAGATGGTATCATAAACTAAGGTTCTTGTGATCACCAGTCCTTGTCGAGCATCTTTCACACACTCAGTGCAGTTCGGACTCAGAACTGGGGTTGGGAGGGACATCCCCAACAACAAGATGAGTCTTACACAGAAAGGTCCTGTACCCATACCCTTGTCTCCATACCCTTTCCACATGGGGTTGCGACCCATGGTGGGCAGAACTCGGCAAGCAGGGAGTCTGTTCAGGTCTTGCCCTTCTGGCCTTTATCTTCTGAGATATTCACCTTTGGAACTGACTCTCTCTCTCTTTCCTCTGGCTAGCTCGTACTTCCTGGGGTAAATTTTAAATTTTCTAGAATCTTTTTCCCTTACCCTCGTATATGACATCTTAACCATTGCCTTACAATGGTGTTCTCCTCTGGAGAGAGAGAGACCGTACACTGGACCGTTATCAGTTTTGACACTGGACCATTATCAGTTTTGATTTGCTATGGTATTCCTGAGATGGCAGAGCATTGATATGAACACTTGATGATGTGCCGCGTTGTTTCCCCAGTCTGAGCCGATGCCCAAATTGCCTGAGAAAAGGTATCAAGAACCACATGCAGATATTTCAATTTGCCAAATTCTGCGACATGTGTGACATCCATTTGTCATAGCTGTAGGGGGCGTAACCCCCTTGGGTTGACACCGACCCCCACCCCAAAGCCTACCTTCTGACAGTCAGGGCATGACTGAACAATATCTGCGGCTTGTATGTAAGTCCAAACTGACGATGTAACATTTGAGCACCCCAATGGAAAAATGTGTGTGATTGTCGCGCCTGCTCTGATAAATTAGGCACTGGGCCAGTCCAAGCTGGAGCTACTAGCTGATCCGCTCTGTTGCTCCCAACAGACAATCCATAGTTGCTTTGATGACCCTGATATGAGTAACAAAATACAGCTGTTTACGCTGACCCAAAAGATATAACGATTCTCTAAACAGTGCAAACAGGTTTTCACTTCTTAACTCTTTTCACATAGCTCTCTCCATTCTGCAAATGACACCACCGACATATCAGTCGGTGTCATATCAGTAAATGTCTGAAACAACATTTACTGGGGTTAATGCCCATTTTCTAAATACCCAAACCACAGCCTCGAGTTCCAAAGTCTGTAAAGACAATTTGGTGGACGTTCCAATTATGTGCTCTCCCATTTTCGTGCCGTGTTATGGCTGCCTTCAGACTGCGTTTACTTGCATCTGGAAACACAGTCTGTCCCTCTACAGGCGTCTCTGACAACAGTGGTTTTCCTATAAATTGATTTTCTGGCAACAGCTTAACCAATCTATGAGACGGGTAATGATTTGTTACTCTGCCCCCAAGGTCTGCTACTGCTATGTGAAATTCAGTTAATATTCTAAGTGGCATTCCAAATCTTCTTGTGTCAGAGGAACGAATATGGTTGATGGATCAGTGCCAGATATTTCAATACAACACATTTGGCCCTTGATGATCAATTGACTAAACATTTCTGGCTGAGAGCATAGGCTCTTGTTTGGTCCATATGGTAAAAACACCCGCTCTAAAATTCTTAGTGGGTTTTTAAGTGGCTATCCCACTGCATAAGCAAAGCAAAAGGATGTTTGCTTTGTTCTGGATTAATGATCATCAATTCTATTTCTAGCTGGGGATCATATCTCATGGCATGAGCTTGTATAATTCTTTCCTGAATTTGGTCTCAAGCTTTGTTTTGCTCTTCAGTAAGTGGTCGAGCCTCATTGGCCTGAACAGACGTTCCCAAAAGTGACATTAAAGGTTGCAAATGGTTATTTGTAATTCCACAGATATTCCTGATCCATTGAAGGTCCCCTACTAATTTCTGGACATCATTCAAAGTACAAATCTGTGTTTGTAATTTAATTTTCTGAGGAGCAATGTATTCCCCTGGTATAATCCATCCTAAATAATTCCATGGTGTTTGTCTCGGAATCTTTTCTGGAGCAATTTTTAAGGCCGTTTGGTTAAGTCTGGCGATATCCAACCAACTTGCATTCTTTCCCCCGCTATCAAAATGCCATCCATACAATGGTATACAATTAACTCTTTAAAGCATTGTCGAAATGGTTCTAACGCCCACACCACAAACAGCTGACACATAGTCGGAGAATTTTTCATGCCCTGTGGTAAAACAACCCAAGGACAGCGCTTGGCTGGTTCAGCCGTATTTATAGAAGGTGCCGTGAAAGCAAATTTGTTACAATCATCAGGATGAAGTGGAATGGTAAAAAACCAGTTTTTCAAGTCTATAATTAACAAATTGCAGTTTTTCAGTGTCAGAACAGGTGAGGGTTTGTTTGGGGGTTTTTGTTGAAACTAAATTGAACAGGAAATCTGCTTACTCTTGCTGACTGGACACCGCCAGTTCCAAACACCCCATTGAAAGTAAATACAGTAGGCCACTGCTGAGGCCAGCGATTTTGAGGGGTTACATCAGCTCCTGTATCTATAACCATTTTCAACATAATAGTTGTGTGCCATCATTTCCAATTATCACTACAGTTTCTTCTGGTTTTCCACAGGTAGTATCCACAGCCAATAAAATTTCAGGGGCCCCAGTTGAACCGAAACCTGCATTCCCTCGCTCCTTTTCTCCCTTACGTGGTACTTCTGATTCAAATGGTATTAATTGTGCTACAACACTCCCTTAATTATTTTCCAATCTTGACAGGCACAAGGAAATCAGTAGGGGGAGGAAAAGGAGGAGTAGGGGGATATGAAGGAGGAGCAGAAGGAAAAGGAGGTAAAGGCACATCAAAGTATACTTTGTGTTCATGAGACAGCAGCTTCCACCCTTCTAATTTCTTCATCAGTTGCTCAAACTGAGAGGTAGTAAAACCACCTTTGTTATTATCAACTTCTGACCCTCTCTATGGTGGAGTTAAAGGAAGTAAAGTAGGATACCAAGTTGCTGCCTCTTGTTTGCCATCACCCTCTTCATCCTCTGACTCTAACGATTCAGCCGGATCAGATTGTGCAGGGTCTGTGAGGAGGTCCTTGGCTTCTTGTCCTGGTTTCTGTTTAGATTTTCTTGCCAGCGAGCTCACTTTTGATTTCACTACGGGCAAGGTGGACGGACACATTACCGCCAGCCCAGCAACAGCAAGGCCATGCGCCTCCTTATTTCCTAAAGAAATCTCATCCCAAAGAGACTGTCCAATCTCTCCCCATGTGGGTAACAAAAAGGCGTTTCCCACATCTATCATTAAGTTTCTGTCTCTAGCCCATTTTAACTAATGTTCCAGAGACGATTCATTCAGGTTTAATTCCTCTCTTAGAGAGAATATGTTGGGGGAGTTTTTTCCCCATCTCCTCCCTGACCACTCACCTGGTTAAGGCAAGATTCCGATGTGGATTTTGATCCGCGGACAGCTGTCCTGTCTCCCGCTCCCATGCAGTTTCTGCAGAGCGCGCTAGGACTTCTAGAAAACAATATGGACTTCCACACAGACCAATGTGATCAAAGTAGAAGTCATTTTATTACCAACAGCTGCACAATATGTTACTCTCTTGCTTGGCTCCGACCGGTCTGTTAAAGAATTCGTGGCGCAATCCCACTGGTTATCATGCACCATCCATGCACCGCTCATGCGTCTTGTTGTCGCTGTCTCATGTCTCTTCTGCACATGCCTCGGTGATCACAATCCGAGCACTTGTTTTCACAACTACTGCAAACTTCTAAGCGCCTATACTTATGCTAACTACTGTTCCACAAGTGATTCCACAATGCAGATACTCACTTAAAGGAAATTTGTAAAGAGAAGGCTGTTCTGTGCAACAAAAACTATAACCACTGACTTAAGATCTTGAACATGCTGATCCCACACACAATTTCTCTGAGAGAACAAATGCACAGACCCACCAAACATTTTATGACTCAAGCGGCTATTCAAGCAATTCTATGGAAATAGTTGGAAGAGATTATCCTTAGATCAAATGACTCAGAGCTCTGACATTGAAAAAGAATTAATGGATGGAAGTGGAACAAGGACTAAAGACAGCTTTAAACAAACAAAACACCCCGAAGAAACAAAGCACAAAACCCCGAAAGAACAAAACCAAAAATCCCTAAAAGAAACACAACTTCAAAAAAACTACAAATATCCCCCCCAAAAAAAAAAAACCTCTAGAAAAGCAAAATAAACCCCAAGTGTAATTCTTTAACATACTACAAAAAAACACCCCAAAAAATCCCAAACAGCATTCAACATTCCCCACCTTTGTGATACAATTGTTAAACACAGAATTGAGAGGACTTCAATGTACAATATAGTCAATCTTTTGCTGAGGGAGAAATGAAGTCTATTTAAGTAAATGCAATGCCTTTGTAGATTTCTTTTCCTGTGATTTGATGATTTGTGTCAACAAAAAAATGTTCTTTTTTCCCCGTCAACTTCTATCTACACTGCTCTGTGTTTCAGTAAAATGACTTACTTTCCCACTCTCAGGTAATTTGGTGGGGAGATGAACCTTGTCCTTTTCTGGCATCTTTTTTCTCATAAAGTTATTTTGTCCTGTCTATGCCTCAACTTTCCTTTTGCTAGACAAACACACACATATATTCTAAGCTTTTACTCTTTCACATACAGACAAGTTTAATAAAGCATGGGTCTCACAGTGTCACCCTGAACTCCTTAGCCTGTAGTTAGAACTATTTCAGAGAGGAGTCACCATCTTTCACTGAATGCTGACCCATTGGCCCACCATGATTTCACACTCACCGGTTAAAAAGGGCAAGGACAATTCCACTGCATAAATACTGCCCAGCAAAACTCAGTCCTTAATACTGATCTTTTCACCTTTACTATAAAGTCAAAATATGTGATGTAGAGGCTGACCTATGTTGCTCAGTTATATGAGAACCAACGAAATAGTGCTATAAGCATATTTTTCTATAAAGTTGACTTTACCAAAGGCAGAAAAATTGCTTGTGCCTGGAGCTAGGTAGTGATAAAACCTGAGGAGAGTTCAATACAAATAGACATCAATTATTAATCTTGTCGACTTATGTACAAGTTCTGCCTCTTCACTCATTTCCATGGTTTAAATGACTCCAAAACTTACCTTGTTTTCTGCATTAAAGTAGTAGCAAATCTTTGTGAATACCTACTAAGACAGACCAGTCATAACAACACTTTCATTATTACTTTTAGTCCTGAAGAAATTGCTTACAGCATTCCTGGATTTAAAGACAAGATTCTTGAGCAATAATTGTTATGGACTATATTGGAAAAGAATCTCCATGATAAAATCCCTTTTTTTCCAGAGTATCTCATGTGTGACTGAGGAGCATCTCTAGGGCAAAAACAATGAGGGCATGAAAGAGAAAATTTGGCAAAACAAATTAACAATTTTTGTCTGAGATGGCATCTTAGTTGATTTCCATTATTTGGGAAACTCACCCATGAATAAGATCACATAGCTCAGTTATGGTCCTATTTTGTTATTCCAGTTTCCCTTAAAAGGAGGAATTTCTATGTATGTAGATCAAGAAGAGGATTGTTGTGCCACCAGCCTGCTAGAAATAGAGGAAAAGCAATAAATACCAAGAAGGATGAAGCTTATTACACATCTTGATTCTCTGAGTAAATGGTACCTATATTATTCCAAGGAGTTCCCCTTATACACGTATTCTAGGAGAACTTCTATGACTGCATGGACTACAGATAGGAAGAAAATATGAAAGTTTTGTTAGTTATCACTACTGTAGGAGCATTAAATTCTTTACTTCCATGACACAGCTTGAGAGAATAGGATCCATAGACTTAAGGCAACTATTTTGCTAACATATGGAACGTCAAAGGATTGCCCTGACTTTGGCCATATTTCTCTCTGCAGCTGTTATAATGCAGTTTCCAAGCAGTGTTTTGGCTCTGAACAGATTCTTTCCCCACCCCAGTGGGTTCAGCAAGGTCATCTGGGATCCACATACTGAGAAAAAGAAGGTTGAGAACAGTCTCTCCTCTCTACTTGGGAACACAAACTCTTCCACATAGTCTCTGTCTGAGCTGTATGTCACCATGCAATGCAAGGCCCTGTTCATGCCAACTTTGACTGCCCAACTTGAACTTGAGCCTGTCAGGTCACTATGAACTGGCAATGCCAGGCTCCTGGCTGGCACCGCTTCACCCCCATCCGGGACCTGTTTTCCTGGTTGGGTACTATGGAAATCATACCTCTGAGCGAGTTGTTGCATTGCCAGGGGCTCTCTCTGCACTGTTTTCTTACTGTCTACCCTGCTCAACTCTGACATAGGTTTTGCAAGTCAACATAAGCCAGACACTGTGTAGTATGTGCATCAGAAAACCACATAAGTCTAAGGAATGTTACATTGCATCCGACGCCTGCCACCACCAGTCCTAGAGAGGTCTGATGATATTTGTCCTGCTTGAAAGTTGGCACATTTGAGGGTCTAAGCCTGTTGTCAGGTCACCTAGATTTGATTCAGAAGGGAGATTTAGTTGCTGTGGTTTGTCACATGGCTGTCCCATAGGACATAGAGCTAGGGTATGGAAAAGGGACAGGGACGTGTGAGGGGCACTTTGTGTTGGAATTGCAGGTGGTGAGTGGCTGCTCATGATACGTTCAGGAGGCCAGGTAGGTTCACTGGAGTTAGGCAAGAGATCAGCACTGGGAAGGGAAGGCCCTCAGAGGCCAGCATCAGGCTAGTCAGTGAGTAAATTGAGCACTATTCTCAATTACATAGAATCTGTTCAGTCTAACTTCTCTTGCTTGACACATATTGAAAATTAATTATTGTGCTGATAAAATTTGCCCTTATAGCATGCACAGTATGAATGAAGCTTGATATAAAGGGATTCAGCTGGGATAGCCTATTTCTTAATTTATATTGCAGATAACAGAGTGAAGAAGGAAGACAGTATTTGTTTGATTTTATTTGCATATGAAAAAGCCATTGCTTCTTATCACCTGTTTCTATTTATTGCCATGTTGAAATCTTTAAGGGAATCCCAAGTGCCCTGAAATAAGTCCTCACTGTAGCATATCCATTTTAGGCAGGACTGTAACGGCTATTTCATTAATTGTTATTGCAAACCTTCCTCCAAACCTCTACTGCTCTGTTCTGTAATTCAGTATTTACTTTTGCATAATATCTCAAGATTATCATCAGAGCAGAAGTTTTGCATAACAATACTGGTCCTACCGTTCTCTCTACTTCTGTTTTGGGGCTTTTTTCCCTGGTATTTTATTCTTCCATTATTTCTTTGAGGTATTATTTCAATAGTCCATTTGCTATATGTGCATTATCTCGCTTGACATCTGTGTCTGTAGCGCCCATTTAGTGCATTTATACTGTTCAGAAAAGTAATTATCTAAAACTACTTTTCCCTTGTTGTTGTGCATTCTTTGTGAAATAATGCAATCATGACTTTATTAGCAGTTTATGAACGTTATTCTAAGTTTGCTAAAGTGAACCGAGACCTTATATGTTGAGTGTGAATGATGTAGCATTTGACCAGATATGTCATCTTAAATAGAGTCACAAAATCACAGAATCATCAAATCATTGCTGTTGGATAAGATCTCCAAGACCATCAAGTCCAACCATCAACTCAATGCTACCATGGCCACTAAACCATGTTCCCTAGTGCCACATCTATGCATTTTTTTAAAACCTCCAGGGACAGTGACTCCACCACCTCCCTGGGCAACCTGTTCCAAAATATATATAGCCTGGAGTGTTATAATTAGGTCATCAATAATTTTCACTTTTTAACTGGTTTTCTTATTAACCCAATGCAAACGCAGCAGAACTATTCCACAAATTACAGCACGACATGTGATCACTTCAAACACTCCAAACTGTGCCTTTCCTTTCCATGTTTTTACCATCATTCCCAGCACTTGGTGTAGAGCTACTCTTTTAATGCTTTCACTTTAAGAAGGATCAGTCTGAAAGACTGCCATGGATTCTGGGATTTGTCCTGTGCCTTCCTAGGATCAGTACTATTCATGCTTCTATTCAAAGTATGGCTGTATCTGAAATTTTAAAGGTTTTGGTCTTGTTTGAAGAACTGTGAACACAGATTTCTTTTAAATTCTTACCTACCCTTTCCACTGAAGAGGTAACAATGACTCAAACATCTTATGCATGTAATTGACAGTGACAGGTCTGAGGCTTCTTCTTGCTCATTATAAAATAATAATGAATAAAAGCCACTCAGCCATTCATCAGGACATTGTCCTTAATATTTTCAGGAATCCAGAGCCATCGGTCACTGTAAACAATAATACCATCTGAAGTACTCCAACATGGCTGTGCATTTCAAAGGATAAATGACCTGTAAGGTCTTGATCCTGAAACCCAAATTAAACTCTGATTTTATTTCTCTAAACCTAATTTCTTGAATGGCACACTGCAGTTTTTAGAGCTATTATATTAAAATATTGTAATTATATTCTAACATCCATTCCTAAAAAACTGGAAAAGTTTCTATAAAATTTCTGTAGAGTTTCATGTGCTTTGACATAGTCTCCAAGCCCACCCTTGGCTTAGCCAGTTCCTCTTGAATTCTCAGGTCATAGAATCCTGGTATCATGAGTCTTAGAAATTTTTGGTTGGAAGGCACCTTGAAGAACACCAAGCTCTACTGTTAACACCTCTTTACAACCTCCTTTCAGGCAGTTTTGTAGATGGATAAGGTCTTCTCTAAGTCGTCTTTTCTTCAGACTTAAAAGCCCCAGCTTCCTCAGCTGCTTCTCATAAAACTTGTTCACCAGTTTCATTGCTCTTCTGTGGACACACTACCACCTCAATGTTTTTCCTGTAGTGAGGATTTCAAAACTGAACACAGTACTGGAGGTGCGGCCTCACTAGTGCTGAGACAATCATGTTCCTACTGGCCACACTATTTGTGATGCAGGCCAGGATGCCACAGACCTTCTTTGCCACCTAGGCACACTGCTGGTCCATATTAAGTACCATATTGTCAATCAATACCCCCAGGTCCTTTTCATGTTACTCAGCTTTCTTCCCCAAGCCTGTAGCATTGTGTTGGCTTGGTGTGGCCCAGGTGCAAAGCCCAGGACTTGGCCTTATTGATCCTCGTACAACCAGCCTTGATCCCTTGATCCAGCCTGTTCAGATCCCTATCCAGATTCTTACCATCTTCTGGAGGATTGACACATCCACCTAGCTTAGAGTTATCTCTAAATGTTAGATTCTGATTAGAAAATAGCAGAATGGCTCAAACATAATCAGCAAGGAGAACAGAAGAAAGCCTTGCATCTGGGGAAGAGATAAGCACTCTACAGGAGTGCTTATCTACAGTAGGAGCAGGCCCTGAGATGCTGCCTCTCTATCCGCAAAATTATGGCTAAGCAGTGTGAATATGGTGAGTTGCCATCCCTCAAGTAGTTACTGGCCAGTGTTTTGACTGAGAAAAAAGTCCACCATACTGTTGAGGGTGAAGAAAAAAATACCCCTGTCAGCAGGGAAAGGAAGGCTTCGAAGAGTAGAAGGTGGCCATCAGCACCCTCTAGCCTGTGACCATGCAGACAGACTTACGAAAAGACTGCTGGAGATACTGAAAATTAGCGAAGACGAAGAAGTGAAAAGAGACTGATCATCTATCATCACCAACCCCCCCACCCACTCCACACATGAATCTAGATATGCCAAGAAACTGACTATGAAGATGGCCGCAGAAACTGAGAAGTCCTCCAGAGAGTGAGAGTGAGGCCAGAGTCTGCCAGACACCACTGTAGCCTGGATCTAACCTTTTACCTATCTTCTCTCTTCTCCATTTTCTTCTCCAGTACTCTGAGTTAGGGGTCTAGTAGCTTTAGCGATTCCTATATTCTATGAGTAACTTTAGTTAACTTGAGTTCTGAGATGACCTGTGGTGTAAACCTCCTGAATTCAACCCACACAAATCCACGAACCTGAGTCATTCCCTTCTCTGATTGATCAGGACATGACAGCAAACTTACGAGCATGCACTCAATCCCCTTGTCCTGGTCACCAAAAAAATGTTAAAAAGAACAGTCTCAAACACTTGGTGTTTGAGTCTTGGTGGACACAGCTTGTGACTAGCCACCAACTAAATGATTCACAACTGTTCTCTTGGCCTGGACATCCATCCACTCTTTTATTCAGCTAAGAGTACAGTAATACAAGCCATGAGCAGATACTTAATGAAGTCTAGGTAGACAATCTTCCCAGCCTTTCTCTCATACACTAAGCAGGTCTTCTTGCCATACAAGACAATCAGATAAGTCAAGTAGGACTAATGCTGGCTGGACCCGATCACCTGGCTGTTCTGTATGTACCAGGTGATGGCACTTAGGATGATCTGGCCTATAACCTTCCTTAGCAGTGAGGTCAGACTCACAGGTTGCCACAATCCGGTTTGGATACAGATTCATGGGAAGTTCGATTATACCATTGAATATATGGGGTACACAAACGTGCTCAAGAAATACGCTTCAATAATCGATGGCAGATCCAAAAAATCACTGAGGTAGTTTTATTTTAGCAGCAGCGCATAGGAATGGGGTGGGGAGGTGGGGTGGCGAAGAAGATAGGGAAAGGGTTGTAGCTTCTCTTAGTGTCTTCTGTGTATTCTGTGTCCGAGTCATCTTCTTGGTGTCCAGGCTGCAGCTCTGGCTGCAGTAGGAGAGACTTCCCAGGGTGGTGGATGAGATCTCCGACAGCTGGCGCTTTGGAGGGCTGCTTTTATCCTCTTTCCTTTTATACCCAGAAGTGTCAAAGGTCCCAGAAAGTCCGGGGTGGGGGGGAGGTCGTGGTCACTGCGAAGAGCCTCTGTGATCCCTGTCTCCAGGCAAGCCCAGGATGGGAGGCACGGTTTTCAGTAGAAAAGTGTCCTTTTCCCAGCACCAGGACGAAGTCTCCCTGGCAACCACAGGGTGGGGGTTTTTGCAGGCTTTGCTAACAAGGAAAGATATGTTAAGACAAAAGAAAAGGATCTTTCGGACCCTTACACACGTCTGTATTTCCCTAGGTTGTCTTTTCAGTCCTGAGGGAAAAATACAGTGGACTCTACATGATTCAATGTGAATCAAGAAGCAGCCTTTTATCAGTTCTTAAGCTTTCCCTTATATACAATCTCTCTTTCCTACACGTGATCATGTAAGCTATAATAGGTAGTGCTGCCTTGCTCATGAGACATTCACGCCTTTTAGCTGGCTTTCCAGTTGGTTCTTTCTCAGGTCCAACTGGCAACCAGGCAGAATTTCCCCTCTCCTGCACCTAGGTGCCCCCCCCTTGTCTCTTCTGGCTTTCCCAGTTATCTCGTCTCCATGGCACCCGGTTCTTCTCTGCCAGCTAGCAGCATTCCTTAGCTATGATGTCTTAGGCCTGGAGTAGCATCCATTGGTTCATGCTACCACAGCCCTTCTTGTTGGTTGGTGTCATATTTGCTAACCTCCAGTATGTGCTTTCTCAGCACCCTTGGGGGGATCTCATCTGATCCCATAGAATTGGTTGTGTCGCTTGGATTACGGGGACTTAATTCTGATGTCTATCTCTCTCAGCTCAGAGAGCTGGGTCTTACTAGTGAAGGCTGAGGCAAAGAATCCATTCAGTACCTCAGTCTTATTATCATCCTTGTTCACTATGTTTCCCCCTGCATCCAGTTAAGGTTGGAGATTCCCTTTAGTCCTCTTTTTGCTGTAAATACATATATAGAAACATTATTTATTGTTTTTGATGGCACTGTCTAGATTAAGTTCTAGTTGGCTTTTGTCCCTTCTAATTGTCTCTACGCATAACCTCATAAATATTTTCAGACTTCCTGAGGAACCTGTTCCTTCTTCCATAGGCCACCAACTTTCCTTTTCTTCTTGGGTCTTCTTCCTCTCCACACCAGCTCATCTTTGGCACGTTGGAACAACATTGTCCTGTACCTTACAGAGTTCCCTCTTGAAGAGTGTTGCAGCCTTCCTGACTCTGTCCTTCAGGACTGCTTCCAAAGGGACTCTGACAACTTGTCTCATAAGGAGGCTTCCTCCGTAAGTCCGGTGTGGCAGTTCTACTAATACCCCTCTTACTTCACTAAGAATTGCAAACTACCATTTCATGATTCCTGTGTCAGATAGCCTCCAACCTTCACATCAACTCACCATTCCTGCTGTTTATGAACAGCAGGTCTAGCAGGGATCTTCTCTAATTGGCTTACTCACCACATTCCCAAAAGTTATGTCCTGATAGAGGGCAAATATTCCAAACACAGTTCGAAACAGTTCCAATCAGTGCCAAACTACTCAGTGCAGTTTTCTCCCAGACAGCATGTTCAGCCTGGTAACTAGTACAGAAGAAAAACAAAATTATTCCTTCTCCTTCCGTTTTACTTTATTTCATGTTGTTCCACTGTAGAGGCAGTTACATAGAAAGGAGTCTTTGTCAAAGTGTTGAATTCCTACCTGCCTGGGTTTGTTAGTGTTTCCTCTTCATCTCAACGTCAAGCTCTTCAGAGTACGCATTAAGTTCCATCTTCCTGCATGTTAGTGGTAAGTCTCCCACTGACTTTACTGAAGCTGTAATTTCACTGGAGGATTCAGGCTAGCACTTACCAGACCTACAGCATACTATAGCCTTAAATGCCTCTTCTGCTTGTGTTAGTACCTCAGAAAATCAGTGTGGCTGTCACGGAGCACGGAAGGCTTGTGTAGTCTTTTCAGCAGTGGCAGTTGATGATCTCATCCCTTAGCCGCAAGAGGAACAGCACAACACTCTCTTTGATGCTCAGTTCCTATTTCCTAAATGTTTCTTTTCTTCAGCAGAAAAAAGCAACCTCTGCCCCTTGAAAATAACTCGGTACCTGGCCTAAACAAAACATTTAGGGGCACAGATCTTTCTGGAGACCAATTGAAACAAATCAGCCCAAAGAACAAAAATTCTTCAGTTTTATTGCAGATTTTGGTGGAGTTCAATTTTATTTCTCTGCCACCAAGATGTGTGAAGGCAAGCTGTTCTATCACTGTCAGCTTTTCCATGTACGTTCTACAGAGCATGATGCCTTGTTGAAGTATAGCTGCAATTTGATATCAAAATTAGGCTTTAGCTCCTCTGTCATTTATGTCTTCAGTTTTCAAAATATTTTAAAACAAAACAGTGTCGGTTTATGTTTTTACAATGTCTACATATCAGACACTAATAGTAATCCGTGTGTTAGTAAAAGGAAAATATTCTTGCGTTACAGATGAGTTTCTTTTTCCACAACTGGAATAGAAACTGTACTTAGAAGTGTTTGTCTTAGTCACAGGAGTCATTTGCCACAGCCTGGACTTTAAATGATTCCTTAACCTCTAGAAAAGACTCAGTTGAACCTCACACATAAGCACTTTTAAATGTCATAACCTATTAATTAGTGGGAAGACTAGAAAGAGAAAAATAATCTAAGGAAATGCTAAATGCAGATTGATTTTATATGCACTTTCTCCCATGTATCTTAGAGTTACAATGTCACAGATAAGGACAATTACTGAGGATAAAAAAAAGGGTCAGAAAGCTTGGCTGAACTCATTGACGTTCAAATGTGAGGACCCTCTCAGCCCCAGAAGTGACGTGACATTCTCTGACTTTGCTGGAAATTTGCATAATGTGGGAAAGCTTGTTTCTTGTCTTCACATAGTTGTACTTATTCTGGGATGATCAATTTTCAAGTAGCATTTCAAAATACATGCAAGAAAAAAGACTGCTCTTGAAGCTCTGTAATACCCATTTGGAACAGACATCAGGGGATTGTTGAACCTCTGATTCATTTGGAATCTTGCTTACATGCTGATGATTCACTTTTTAAATAGCTACAACAGGAAAAGAATTAAATGTGAGTTTAGAAGAAACAGAAATCATTAAATAAATAATCTTGATGTTTGAGGGAAAATCATGCCATAGTAGAAGATCATTCTGTGTTGCTAACTTTAGGTTCATTGGAAGAACTTCTATTTCAGAAAGCACAGGAATGCATAAGGCAAACAAGATTGCTTTAGCAGAAGCTATATTTTGTTTTGTTTGTTTTTCTAGTACAATATATACTTTTTATCCTTCTATGTGGATTCTGTAAGCTAAAGAGATGATCAGTAGACATAGGTATAACAGAGACCAGGTAGAGTCTTGTCAGTTATAACCTTTGTTCCACGTTCTACGACAGCAGAATACATTGTGGGTTTGAAGAATGCCTGTTAATGATGAAATTGGTTTTGTTAACATCAAAGATGAGTAGAATTTCATTGAAACTCTGAAAAATTTTTGGAAGTTAATGCATCTGCAAAATAACAGTATGATGGCGTTCAATAAGTCCAAGTGCCGGGTGCTGCACTTTGGCCACAACAATCCCATGCAGAGCTACAGGCTGGGGT
>JAOXOE010027290.1:0-18818 GCA_028565055.1 Phoeniculus purpureus
AGTGCTCTGTCACCCTCACTGGGAAGAAGTTCCTTCTCATATTGATGTGGAACCTCCTATGTTCCAGCTTGCACCCACTGCCCCTTGTCCTGTCAGCAGATGACACTGAGCAGAGCCTGGCTCCATCCTCCTGACACCCATCCTTCACATATTTCTGAACATTAACGAGGTCACCCCTCAGTTTCCTTTTCTCCAAGCTAAAGAGACCCAGGTCCCTCAGCGTTTCCTCATCAGGTTGGTGTTCTACTCCCTTCATTATCTTTGTGGCTCTGCGCTGGACTCTCTCCAGCAGTTCTGCGTCCTTCTTGGACTGAGTGGCCCAGAACTGGACACGATATTCCAGATGCAGTCAAAGATTGACATAATGCAGTAACAGGAGCAAACACTGATGAGCACAGCCAGGACTAAAGTCAAAGGCTGGTAATTTTAGATCTGTCCTAACTGCCGTGACCTCACCATGAAGAAAATGACACAGCTTCTGGACGTGTAATACAAAATGACTGTGAAAGGTCTCTCAGTGAAAGGGAAAAAACAAGGACCAGGTTTATGTTTAGATCATCTGCCTATGACCGATAGGTTTCTCAGCAGCAAGTCTGAGTAAAGCAAATTCCTGTTGGCAGCTGGAGGTTTGCTGGGTAGGACAACAGGTTTTCCACAGTTCTACAGAAATACCACCAGGGTTCTGTCAGGCAGTTCTTCTCACATTAAGTGGTCACTCAGGTTGTGCCTCTTTGTTCCACTCAGAGAGCTGAACTGAGATGTTGACGCAGTTTCTGTGTGCATAATCTAGGACTGGGTTGACCTTCTTGTATTCAACCCACAACACAGATTGTTTTCATTGGATCAAACTCAGTCTGGCCATAACCGTCAAATATTTCAGATTCGGAAGATCTTAGGAAACATGAAAACAAAGTAAACACATGTGGAGAAGAAACAACTGGCTTTTACTGCCAGATGATGACAGTATACTTTGCAGTAGCTGAACCCTTGTTTTCCTTGTACATGTTGAGAGAAAAGTCCAACACATACTTCTCTTTATCCTGGATTAAATGAAAAAGTTGAGCAGAAATAGAGCTAGCGGTCCCTCTTCTGGAAATGTTACGGCTTAGCCTGAGTCATGTCGCTGTACCCTTCAGTTGTGTTTTGTACACAACTGTTTGTCAGCTTCTAACCTCCTTCTGAACTGAGTGATAAAGTTACTTAGAGCGAAAACCTTTTCAAAGGGAATGGTGCAGATGTTATAAAGAAAACCTCCAAGGTCCAAAATTAACACAATGGAAGCACAAACTTAAAACTTATATAAACATGATCTGTTTTCCGTGAAGCGAACTTGCTATTTCCGAATGTGTCTTTCAAAATTGTTAACCTTTCCTTGTGAAGAAAGAGGTCTTGTGCTTCCCTTGCAATAACCGAAGGAGTCCAAATGTCTGAAGGAAGACTGCAAGGAGGATGGCAGGCAGAGGACCTCAGGGTGAGTGCTCTGTGCAATACGCAGCCATTCTGCAACGCCTGTATTTTTGGAAATGGAAATGTTTTTAGATGAAAATATTCAATATTTGTGATTCTCTGGTTCAGTGTCAGAGAATTCCTTTCGTTCAGCGTCAGAGTACATTAAACACAGAGAACTCTGCAGATGTTAACCAGGATTTATAGCCCTCCTCCCGATAATGGCTGTAAAGTAAATAACTGGCTCGCCGGTCAATAGTGAATTATTGTTTACTTCCCTTATGCTTGTCCATACAGATAAATCAATTTATTTCAACTATGTTGTCATAATTAATTTAGCTGAAGCTATACTGATTTTTCTATTTAGTCCTTAGAGGGTAAAATACATTGACCTTGCCTTATGATTTCCAGTGAGAGTGGACTATCTTTACTGGTATTATAGGAGCAAATCAATTATAAAGTTGTATTTGTTTTGATTTTTGTTCATAAAATAGTTAGAAGATATTTTCAGTGTCAAATAAGCCTAAAAAATATCTTTAATATTTTTAATCTTTTAGTCCAGTGCAGAGCAATGAAGATGATGAAGGAAGTAGAACACCTCCTTTATGAGGAAAGGCTGAGGGAGCTGGGTCTCTTGAGTTTGGAGAAAAGGAGACTGAGGGGTGACCTCATTAACGTCTATAAATATGTGAAGGGTGGGTGTCAGGAGGATGAAGCCAGGCTCAGTGTCATCTAATGATAGAAGAAGGGACAACTGGTGTAAGCTGGAATAGAGGGGGTTCCACATCAATATGAGAAGGAACTTCCTCCCAGTGAGGTGACAGAGCCCTGGAATGGGGTGCCCAAGGGGGTTGGGGAGTCTCCTTCTCTGGAGACGTTTAAAACTTGCCTGGGTATGTTTCTGTGTGACTTGGTCTAGGTGATCCTGCTGTGGTAGGGGGATTGGACTGGATGATCTTTGAGGTCCCTTCTGATCCCTAATGTTCTGGGATTCTGCTATTTCCTACGGTCACTTTTGTCTGGATAGGGTCGTGTAGTTCTCACCTCTGCTGTTTTCATTCTCCTGGCACACCTCCCTGTGTTGCTTTTGGGTCAGAATCTTCTTTTACACCCATTGATCAGGTGAACGTTGACGTAGAACTGTAATTGTAAGGACAATTTGTTCATTATGGTGGCATGCTGAGAGGAGACAGCAGAATTTTTGATCGGTAGATGTGCTAACTGAAGATCAAAAGAGCACTAAAGCCCTTTCCTTTAAAAGAAGGCATCAACGTTCTAAACCAGACTTGTTTTAACTTTCCATAGGGTTGGCCTTTGCAGTTCTGTCTTCTGTCCATCCAGTGTTTGGTTTGTACGGCTCTTTCTTCCCTGCCATCGTGTACGCCGTGTTTGGAACAGGACGCCACGTTGCGACGGGTGAGTGTCTATTTGCTAAAAAACTTTTTTTTGCAGCAGAAAGGAATCGGAAACTGAGTAGTTTTTGGTTATTGTTTTAGGCCAATAGCAGGAAAAGTATCTCAGACTGAAGAGAAATTACATGGGTTTGTGCTTCTTTTTACAGCTTTGTTTTTGCCACCTTAACTGCTTTAAAGAGCCTCATTGAGAGTATATTGGAGTTACTTCTGCCGTTGTAATTTAACGTTGCAGTGACACTTCCTTGGTGAGGCCACACCTTGAGTACTGGGTTCAGTTTCGGGCACCTCTAGACAAGAAAGACATTGAGGTGCTGGAGCAGGTACATGGAAGAGCAGCAAAGTTTTTGATATAATTGATCTTGGTGCATCTCTAAAGGCATTTTCACCTGTCGTAAGAGCACAGAATTTTAGGTCAGCTGTTAGTGAACCAAATCCAACTGTAGGTAAACAGTTTTGGTTTCTTTTTTGGTTTCGAATTGGGTAGTTTTTTTAAAATCAAAAATGAATAAATTTAAAAGAGAATAAATTTAAAAGAGAAATAGAGCAATCTGAAAAGTAAAATGCCGATAACTCTGCTGAGTGTTGTCTGAGAAAACCCCCAAAGTGTTATAGAGCCAGTTAAAATGTGATTCAAAGGAAGCAAATGTGGCTCAACAAAATAGCTAAGGGGATGGTCCTAGAGAAGAGTGTGGCACCTGGTGCATTTTTACAGGCATCCGCCTGGATGCCTTCCTGTGTGATGTACTCTAGGTGACCCTGCTCTGGCAGGGGGGTTGGACTAGATGATCTTTCGAGGTCCCTTCCAACCTCTATGATTCTATGATACTTGAAATGCATCAAAATTGGGATGCTGGGAAGGATACTGGTGGGGTACCTTTCTGAAAACAGTTGTAGCAGGGAGATTCTGTGAGAAGGCCTTGAGACTGTCAAGTTTCCAGTGTAATCATAGAGTCATAGAATCATTAGGTATTGGAAGGGACCTCGGAAGATCATCTACTCCAATCCCACGTCTGACAGAAGGGCTCTGGAAGAATTCCTGTGAAGTGAATGGCAGACATAGGTACGATAGATAACAGTGAGAGCACTGAAAGATGTAAGATCGCAGTCTTTTGGAGAGGTGTTAATGTGACTCCTATGAAGGAAAATCCTGCCTCACTGACCTATTTGAGCGCTGTACGAGTGTCACTAGGCACATGGAAAAGGAAATACTTCGACTGTGACTTATCAGAACAGTCAAACAGCTACTGATAAGATCCCACACCACAGGTTACTAAAAGAAGCTAAGTTGTCCTTGTGAGAGAAGAAAAAGTATTTTCATTAATTATTAGCAAGTTAAAGGATAAGAAGCAAAAGGCAGGACTTAGCAGCTGTTTTTCAGGACGGAGTTGTGTCTGATAGGTTCCTAAGGAGTTTGTGCTGGGAGGTTTACTGCATGAAAGCCAAGGTGAAAGACAAAAGACAATCTCCCAGGCCCTGCAGCAGTGAGCTCAATGAAACTGATGAGGAATCACTTTAAAAGGCTTTTCCAGTATGCATTAAAGGCAATGATCTTTCAAGTACGATCAAAGGTGGTGAGCGTCTGCCCATGGGACATTGTTGTGGAAGAAAGCAGAAGCAGGTTCAAATGGAGAAATTCATGAAGGCTAGTCTAGAAATACAGTTAGGAGAGGAATGGCCTGCAGAAAGTAGACAGGTTTGTGTGCTTTCCCTCAGCAACACCTCCAATGCCACAGCTGGGGACAGACTACCGGGAAAGATGGACCATTGAGCTGTTTCTTATAGTCTTAGAGCACTGCAAGACATGTTTGTGCTTTTCAATATTGAACCATCATCCTTATTTATCTATGTGTCATTAAACTTCCTCAGCACATCAGTGTTTATTTCATAATCTGCCTCCATTTGTTAGAGTGCAGATTGCTGGTTTTTTGATCATAAACATCTGCTGTCTATAATGCACCGAGTACTGTGTGTACAGCATGAATTAATGGCCCTAGGAATTTAGATGGTGAACACTTGGCATCCTCAGAAAAGAGAGCTGTTTCATCACACCCATGGTGAGTTAAAAGCATTTCTGATAACTTGCATTGCTGTGCTCAGACCCCTTTTGCTAGGGTGTTTAGATGAATGTGCTTGCCAAAAGATGACATTGGGTTCACATGTGTGAATTGTGTTTTACGTGAAGAAATGTGTGTAACGTACAAAGATGATAGTAAAATGCGTTAGCACGACAGGAGAGCACCAGGTAACACCTTCAGTCATGAAAGAGACCATGAGTCGTGAGCACAGGTGGATAGGTGATGACTAATGTGTGGCTTCTCTTATAGGAACTTTCGCCTTAACCTCCTTAATATCTGCCAATGCAGTGGAGCGCCTCGTTCCTTCAGTCAGCGCTAATTTGACTACCAGCAACAATTCAGGAGTGTTGGGACTGTCAGAGTTTGACATGCAGAGGATTGGAGTTGCAGCAGCAGTTTCATTTCTAGGAGGAATCATTCAGGTTTGTGATGAACATATTCTGTGTGCTGCCAAGGCATTGCACTTGTGACAGCTGTGGCTTTTGTGATACCTTCTTCCCCCCCTCCTTCACTAAAGAAAACTGAACATCAGTGTGGGCCAATGTTCATGAACGATAAAGTTAATATCTCTGAAGAATTAGCTGAGGTGTTGCTGAGCTGTGTGCAGGCTCCTAGGGTGCTGCAATACAACACACACCACTCACATGCTGTTGGCGTTCCCTTTGCTTATCCTTCAGAACCAAAACACAAATCGGCTCCTGGTAAGCTCCTCTTTCGTATGTCTTCAGCTGCACCAGCTGACCTGTCTCCACTGAAGCCTCTTGTTTAAGCCTGACTGGAATGAGGAAAAGCTAGAAAATCCTCTGTCTCCATCTTCAACTCAGGTCTGATAGGGAACTGCCCCATGGAGGGGCCTCTCCCAGGCCAGTGACACCACTTGCGTTAGTATCCTGGTCATACAGCTGGTGCTGGTAGTGCTGCCACTAGTCATTTATGTGAGTGCAATGGTTAGAGACCAGATTAAAATACTTATTTCCTAGATGATTGCCTTGCAGCCACTGATCCGTGACATTCAAGTGAAAGTCTGGATCGAGGCTGTGATTAAACTTTGCCATTATCCCAGGCGCTGTTGAGCATGGGAATCCATGTTTCTCGTCGTGATCCCAGTCCTCTGGCTAACAGTTGCTGCAGTTCCTAGATAAGGCGATGGGACACATCTTGCTGGTTATGGAGAGCTCAGTCAGAGACCTGCTTCTACTTATCAGGCTAAGAATCCAAGTAATTAAGGATCAAGTAACTAACTTCAGATTCTTCAGCGTTTATAAAAGAAGGAAGATACTTGGTTATCTTTAGAGGCATCCTGATGTGGAAAACATAGGAACAAAACAAAACATAAGGAACCATCAAATAAAAAACTGTAATTACTCAAAATTTTAATAAACTCCATTCACTTAGATGATTTTATTTTAAAAGCAGAATGGAAAGTATAAGGTAGGGTTTTTTTAAGGTTTATGTAACTGCTACTCTATAAAGGTAACTAGGGCATGGAAAACTAAGCAGGTTAATGGGATTAGTCTCTGATACAAAATATCTCAATGGTGTTGATGAGGAGAGGAAGTGATGGAACATAACTGATGTCCACGGAATGATTTTGGAATTAGAATTTGATGATGCCTTTACAGCATCAAACAATACTCAGAAGTAGATTTTGGGTAATTCCTCCCCCCCCCAATTAGTTTTAAATTGAAATAAGGTAGGTTTAGATTAGATTAGGTAAGATATTAAGAAGAAATTCTTTATTGTGAATGTGGTGAGACCCTTGGAACAGCTTGCCCAGGCAAGTTGTGGATGCCCCTTGCCTGGAAGCATTCAAGGCCAGTTGGTTGGGGCTTTGGGCAAACACCTAGGGAGAGATGTCTCTGCCCATGGTGGGAGGGGGTTCGAATTAGATAATCTTTAAGGTCCCTTCCAACAGGTCATTGCGTGATTGCAAGATGCTATGATTAGAAGTGCAAGCATGCTTGTGTGTGTGTGTATGTACATAAAAAACTCCAACATGAAATTTGTTGGATAAATAGAGGAAAGCTGCTTGCAGGGCACACTGAGAAAACAACAAATTATCCTAGAAGAGGTTTTATTCTGGTAAAAACTACAGTACTGCAGCCCTGGGCTGTGGAGTCTCTTTCTCTGGAGATGTTTAAAACCCACCTTCCTGTGTTCCAGCTCACACCCATTGCCCCTTGTCCTATCACCAGATGACATTGAGAAGAGCTTTGCTCCATCCTCCTGACACCCACCCTTCACATATTTATCAACATTAATGAGGAGGTTCCATATAAATATGAGAAGGAACTTCTTCCCAGTGAGAGTGACGGAGCACTGGAACAGGCTGCCCAGGGAGGGTTGTGGAGCTTCCTTCTCTGGAGTTGTTTAAAACCCACCTGGATGTGTTCCTGTGTGACTTGGTCTAGGTGATCCTACTGTGGCTGGAGGATTGGACTAGGTGATCTTTTGAGGTCCCTTCCAATCCCTAATGATTCTATGACTGTGAATCCCAGGGTCGTGGGCTTGAGCCCCATGTAGGACAGCATATCTTGAGACAGTCTGGGTACACCAGGTACTGTAGACTTAACCTGCTCCAGCAGGGGTTGGACTTAGATGATCTTTCGAGGTCCCTTCCAATCCCTAATGTTCTGTGATTCTCTGGTGTGTGTCTCTCATTTTATTTTCTGCTACATTTTGTAGTATTTTTTCCTTCTTGATGCAGAATAACAAAAGGGAAAACTGCGAGTGACCTGTCAGAACAGCAAAAACACAAAGATGATCTTTCGAGGTCCCTTCCAACCTGCACCATTCTGTGATGTGTTCTGTGCTTCTGTGAAGTCTCTAGGTTCTGCAGCCATGGCACCGTCTCCCTGTGGTTCACAGTGATACCTGTCTCTGAAGTGCTAATGTGAACTTAATGCCATGGATTTGAACCCACAGCTAAATGAGCGTTTACCTTGTCCTCTGGAACCTCAGCTATTACACATCAGGCACTTCACGCTCAAACAATACAAACCGCTCTTAGAAAACAACCACGAATCCACTGGGGAAGCAAGAACTTGCTTCTTGTGGAACTTTGCTCCTGTGAACAGTGTTTTAAGTAAATGAGTGACACACAGTTAGCACAAACAGCTAAACAAAACTGCTGAAGTTAGTAATTATCAGTTTTAGGCCTGACTAACTAAATTGCTGCTTGCTGAGGGTATAACAGTAATTATCATTATTGGAGTCCAATCTCGGGTGGCAATCAGCGTCCTGATTGTTTGTGCCACGAAGCTGTTCACACGCTATTATTGGCAAATACAAAAAAGTCTCACGTGTAATCTCTCAGAGGCAAGAGGAAATCGTTCGCTTGAGGTTTCTGTGGCAAATTAGAAGCCACTCTCTCTGGTGTTTTGTTTCTTTGCTGCTAATTAAAGCTCGCTGCGCACAGGTGACCTTTTGGGCAGAGGCAAAGGCAACAGATTATAAAAGTAAGGAAATTGCTTTTTAATCTTATGAATTAAATGGGCGTTTTCCCATGTATCAGACGGCCTCACGGAGCTTAATGAAGATGGCCAATGTGTTTATGCAGCCCGTTAGTATGGGACACGTAGTCGTGATGTTCGCATCCTCATTTCTCTGCAACAGCATTTTCTACATGCTCTGTCCTCTGAAGGAACTGCTCCTGTTCCCTTAACCACAAAGCTGCGAAAACAGAAACCTCAGCATATGAAGTTTATGAAACTAAAGGTAGTGAGCTAAGAGTACCTGATGTATTTGGTGCTATGATACCAAGAGACAAAGGGTCTGTGGGAGAAATGAAGCTGTGTAGGCAGGGAAATGTGGGGTAGGGCAGGACTCCATGGGGTGACGGAGCTCTCACCATAAGAGGGGGGTTGTGGAGTCTCCTTCACTGGAGATGTTTAAAACCCGTCTGGATGTGTTCCTGTGTGACCGGCTCTAGGTCATCCTGCTGTGGCAGAGGGATTAGACCAGATGATATTTTGAGGTATCTTTCAATCCCTAATGATTCTATGATTCTATCTCTCTGTGGTTTTGCCACCTAATAAATTTGGGAGCTGTTGAAATCACTGACATTTGGAATCCTGATATCGATTTGGAATCCTGATATCGACGTGTTGGTAAGGGCTAAACTGGAACAAGTTCCTTCTGCCTACTTGGGCCGAAGAGCTGTGGAGCAGGAATGAGTCTAAGCACCATCCTCACCTTTGGAGTTGCTTTACCTCTTGTTCCTGTGGAGACGTGATGTTCTTCTAGTGTGTTTATTGTGCTCACATATTTGAGTGGGAGAGAATACTAAGCATTTAATGAAGAGAGTACCTCTGAGTCACTCTAAATTAGTGTTAGAGTCTCGTAAACTAGTCATGCCAGTGAGACAACACAGGTAAAACTAGAGAACTTCCATTTTTAACTACAGCTTTCCTTCAAAGGATGACTTCTGCTTTTTACCCTTATCTCCTTTTTAAAACGAAGCTGACTCATTGCCTTCAGGAAGCTGCATGTTATCATAGCTGCTGATTCTCATGCCTTTGCCTTGCAGGTAGCAATGTTTATGCTGCAGTTGGGTAGAGCCACGTTCTTGTTAACAGAACCAGTGATCAGCGCGATGACAACAGGAGCAGCTACACATGTTGTGACTTCACAAGTGAAGTATCTGCTGGGAATGAAAATGCCGTACATATCGGGACCGCTGGGATTTTTTCATGTGAGTTCAGTAGAGAAGATGGGTTAATCCATCAGCCAGCGTTTCCTTAAACAGCTGCATTATTTGGTTAGGTCCCTTCCGATCCCTGATGATTCTATGATACGTAAGAAATCTGTTGTGGGTGTGAATGGGCAGCAGATGTAATACCAAAACCTTTATCTTGCTGTGACTCTTTGTAAGAAAATAGTAGGAAAACGTACTGAATAATTAGCTGGAATGGGTCTTATTTTGAAAGCAGGCAGTAATTAATTTTTAAAATATATATTACAGCATCAATAATTCAATTTATCATTCTGATCAGTGATGTGCTTGTACATATATAGGTATTTATTTATATATATCATTCCTTAAAAACCTTTTCATAACTACTCCTTAATGTAAAATATGACCACCTCCTTCTTCTTGGGGACTATACTTACGTACAGGAATAGTGTCATCTTGAAGAGATGACTGACTGCAGCCAAGGCACGATCACAAAGTGTATCGTGAGCAATAATGAAGAGCAGCAGTGATGCAAAAAAATAATTCCACATTGGTGTGCTGATGATGTCATTAATGAAGTCATCGAAATGCTTTGAAAGAAATCTATCCCTCTATCCCTTGTATTTTTTAATGTATCCGAAACAAGTTCTTTGCTTGACTTTTGAAAGGGAACCACTTTGACCGTTTTCAGTCTGTGATTTAGAGGTTTAGATTTTAACAGTCTTTTTTGTTTGGTTGGGTTGTTTTTCAGGTTTTTTCCTGTGGTTGTAGTTTTAAATGAAAATTATAGTAATGAGCTGTAGGTTAGTGTACACATGTGACAGGCAAACTTGGCATCTACCTCCAGACATGTTCTTTGCCTCAGATTCTTGAAAGCCAAAGACTGGTGCTGTTGCTTAGACTCTTTTTTCTCTCTTCGCTCCAAAACACCTCCCACTCACAGAGCCGATTGCTTTGCCTCAGGCAGCCTTTGAGTTGGCAAAGCAAGAGTAAGAATGTTTAATAAAGTGTGATAGGATAGTTGAAAGTAAAGCAAGCCAGTGGGCTGGTTTTTCATAGCAAGTGAGATCATGATTAAATGTGTAGAAGTGAACTCTGCATATGGAGAACAAATCTACTGGCATAGAGCCTACACAATCTTTGTGTTTACACATAGTTTATGTCATTAATGAAATTCCATGTTCTCTGTGCATGGTTTGCAACTCAGTGCAGCTGAGCTGCACATCACAGCATCGTCTCTGGAGACATATAAACCCGCCTGGATATGTTCCTGTGCGGCTTGGTCTAGGTGGTCCTGCTGTGGTAGGGGGATTGGACTGGATGATCTTTCAAGGTCCCTTCCAATCCCTGATGTTCTGTGATTCTGCGATTTTGTGTTTTGCAAATGGGAAATCCAAGGTGAATATGAAGAAGAAAAATGCTGAAGGAAGACTGCCAGTGCTATCTAATTTTTACAAGGGACAAGGAAAAAGTAATCAAGTTTTCCTCAGAAATTGAAAACTGAGAAGGTTATCTGTGCTTGGCATTTGTAAATATATTTATCCTCCCACAAGTTTCTGAGAAGATGCAGCACTGCAAAACGATCCACTGTCACAGAATCCTGTTACTCATTATCATTGACCATTCTATTCCTGTTCCATATTTCTATTTCACATACTCCCTACATTCAACAGGTTATTTCCTGTCTTCATCAGAGACCCAGGTACGTTCTTTTGTGTTTTACAGCATGTCCAACCACACCTTATCTTTTGAAGAGCTGAAGGCCTCCCATTTGCAGCTCTGCTTCTGTCTCCTCTTTCTCTTTAAACACTACAGTCTGGCCCTCTTGTGCAGTGATGTAGTCCCATATCCCAGAGCCATTACACTGGGAATTTGCATCTTGTCCAGCGTCCAGGGTACCCCACTGCTTGCACCCTCTCACCTGCAGTTTCTGCAGCTGCCCATGGAGGGTTTCCCCTGGAAAGCACCTAACCACTCACGGGTGAATGATCACTCCTTCCTCAAGTCTTGTTACCTCTTGCTTTGCAGCTGTTAACTTACAAGTTCATACTAGGGAAGGAAACAGGACTTGGTATGTAACTGATTTAAATAGCCAATAGCATATGTACCCAGCCTGACACCTAACTCGTGCATTCAGCGTCTGGACCTGATCAAACCATGCATCCCTGGATGTGTTTAAAGATCATTTAGATGAGGTGCTTAAAGATCTGGTCTAGTGGTGAACTTGATAGAATAGGGTTATTGGTTGGACTTGATGATCTTAAGGGTCTTTTCCAACCTGAATAATTCTATGATTCTATGGTTCTATGCTTTGCAGAGCACTGTAATGGGCAAGAAAAACCGACAGGGAGACTGAGTGTGCCCTTCTGAAGCTCTGGAAATACATTTGAAAGGAGAAGATGTCCTGAAGGATATGCTCACCTACATAGATTCAATGCTTGAAAACATGGTTTTGGTGCTTGAGAACATGGTTTAGTGGGCATGGTGGCGTTTGGCTGACAGTTGGACTGGATGATCTTGGAGGTCTCTTCCAACCTTAATGATTCCATAATTCCTGTTGCTTCTCCATCCATCCAGCTGCTATCGGATTTTCATTTTCCTTTTCATTGTTCCTCTTTCCACTTCCTTCCCTTCCTTTCTGTCTTTTAAAATTTTTCCTCAAAACTAGTTTTACTATTAGAGCTGATGGATGTTTTGAGCTGTCGATGGTTGTTATGAGCTGTGTATGTGGTAAAAAAAAATCTCGGTGCACGAAAGCTTCTCTTAACATTTTTGTGCAACGCTCATTCCTCTCACTGAATTCAAAAGACTGATTAGGAAATGGACGCGTATCACAGTTACTGGAATTTCCAGCTTGCTTCTACTGATAGTAATTTATAAGTTCATGAATGTAAGTATTGACTGCAGCTTTTGAGTTTTCAGAAGCCCATAGTAATAGTAAATTGGCCCTTTTCTTCCTTGCAAACTGGAATCCAGCCTGCTAGATTACTCAGCTCCTGAAGCATTGACTCAGTTCTCACAGATTATTTAAGATGTCTGAAGTTTCATACAATAAGCCGCAGCCCGTGACCCAGAAAGATGTATTTTTCATCTTGATTGTTACTTGCTGTTTGTTGTAGATTTACGCCTACATATTTGAGAACATCAGATCAGTTCAGCTGGAGGCGTTACTTCTCTCCTTGCTGAGCATTGCGGTGCTTGTTCTTGTCAAAGAACTGAATGAGAAATTTCAGAGACATATCAAAGTTGTTCTTCCCATCGATTTACTTCTGGTAAGCACAACGTTAAATAGCAGACTTTCTGCTTACAAGGCTTTCGGTTCAAGTGATGCAGCTGGTTCTGCTGGTTCAACTAATCTGCTGAAGTTTACTGAGAAGGGACCCAGAGCCACACCTGCCACTTACTAGATGGACAGATAATCTTGATGACTACACGTTAAATGTAAGAACAGGGAAAAATTTGGATGAATAATTAAGAAAGAAGTGACAAATAGTTCCTACTTGTGTAATGTTTTTAATGTATTTACTACTCTTCACTTAATCACAAGAACGTGAAGCCTAGCCCATTAAAGTGTAAGAAGGCTGAAATGGAAAATGGAAAGTAACTGGCACATTGAAACTCCAGACGTGTCTCGTGGTGGGTAGTTGTGGCTTAGATGTTGTTTGATATTTATCTGCGATGAGATTGAATAGCTATGCTATTGCTCTGTGGAATTTTATGTACAGTTGTTCTTTCTCAGAGCAGGGGCTAAATTAAGCTGTTTTAAAGATTAAGATGCAATCGAATCATCAGCACCACGATGGAATGTTTCTGTTTTCCTTCACACCTCTAAAAAAATTTTGAAAAAGAAATGGAAAGCAGCTGCCTTGCAGGGTAGATCATCACAATGGCTCTTCTTTTGTTGGGAAAAGTGGTTTACAATAATTTTTCTTGGTCAAAATGGTGCAGAACGAGGTAGTGTGGTTCTGGTCCCTGCTCTGAGACCTGTTTCCGTGTTTCGTTTTAAACAATAGTGGATAAAATTTGCCGGGAACCTGAGAGTCCTGGGCTGGATCTCATGCCTGTTCTATTGGGATTTGGGTGCTCAGCTCCTAGAAAGTGCAGGAAGTGCATTTGGACCATCTTGGGGCCAAACTTTCTACTCCCTCAGCAAATCTGGAGCATGAAAATAAGGAGCAGCCCCATCTTCTGCTATGTTTTGTGCCCAAATCAACACCGCCAGTTCTGGATTAGATGGACTCAGAGAAGATCAACTGAGCCAGACCACTCAGGAACTCCTGAATTAGGAATTATTTGAAGCCACTCATGTGGATGGCAATGGTTTGAGGTGTGTGCTGCATACAGACACTTTGGGCACCGATTGACAAGTTTTTTGTGCAGAGACCATTTCACTAATACAGCAGAACACCAAAACTCCACTGTAGTCCTTTTTCATCCATCTTTTTCAAATTTGTTATTGTGTCTAGATCTTAGCTTCTTTTTACTGTCTTATATATTCGCAAGAAATGCTCACAGCGTTACTTCTCTGTCTGACCGGACTGCTGTAAGGACAAATGAACGAACGCTGCCGTGCGCTGAGGTGTGAGATGCTGAAAGCCATAGAGACGTAACGTGTTTTTCTCTGCTGGATCCACAGATGATCGCTACGTCCATTGCTTGCTACTATGCTGATATGGAATACGTCTATGGGCTAGAAGTTGTGGGACGTATTCCTGAAGGGTAATATGTTTTTTATTACCTTGTGCCTTTTAAATGTGTTTATTTTTGAGAACAGTCTCTCAAGAGGTCAAAGTAGTTTGAGAAAGAAGACATAGCAAAAATGTGCTATGTTCATTTTCAACGTCCTTAAATGCTCTCTCACGAGTGAAGCCCATTTTAACCAGGTAGATCTGTATAGATGTCATCACAGGAATTCAGACTTCCTCATGCGTTTTCATCCTTTTTTTAGTGCTTTATGAGAAGGTACTCTGTAAGTAGAGTCTCTTTTGGTGAGCGTGACAACGTTATGGAATGGTTGCTGATTTTATCTGCCAAAGAGGGAGCTAATTTATAAGGATCACATAATAACTTCTGGAATTTAGATTTGCAAATGGAATACTCCAGCTGAAATTGTTTCATCTTCTTATACAAATTCTCCTCTGCAGTCCTCCACATACAGAAAAATTATTACTCTGAGACATGAAACACTGAACAATGTCACAAGTATTAAAAAGATTATCAGTGGATAGAAGGATTTTTTTCCTCATGTTTTCATTATTCTTAGGTTTGCTGAGGCTATGCGTCAGGCTTTGCAAAACAGGACTGTCTCTTTCTCATAGGCTACCATCACCGAGAACACCACCCTTGAACGTCCTTCCTGAAGTAGTCACTGAAGCTTTTGGAGTAGCACTGGTTGGTTATGTAGCATCACTAGCTCTTGCACAAGGGTCTGCTAAGAAGTTTAAATACACTGTGGATGACAACCAGGTAAAGCTCTTTCTCCATCGGTAAGTCTTGAAATTGCCAAACCTGTTTGGACATACTGTGGCAGGGGCATTTGACTAGATGATCTTTCAAGGTCCCTTCCAATCCCTAATGATTCTATGATTTCCTGTGCAACTTGGTTTAGGTGGTCCTGCTCTGGCAGGGGGATTAGACTAGATGATCTTTTGAGGTCCCTTCCGATTCTTGATGTTCTGTGTGATTCTGTGTGTGATTTATTGTAGCAGAGTGCTCAGTAGGAAAGGGTGTTACCATGTGGCACCCAAGGCCTTCCAGCAAAGATGGCAAACCACAGATCTAGCCCAAATCAGCAAGGCAGAATGCCCTTTTACTTTGAGTTGCTTCTTTTGGGGTAGTGCATCCTTCAGGATGCTTCATTTGTCATGCTTTGTTCTGTGCAGCACCCTAGCAGAGCGCTAGTGTGGCTCCCAGTGCTCTACGTGAGACAGCTTCTCCTCTGGCAGCTGAGCTCTGAGAGGCAAGCTAAGGTGTTAAATCAGCCACTGAACACAGAAACAAAGCAGTTCCAAAAAACAAACCAGGTACCTCTACCTCCAGGACATATCTGATGTTACAATATTAAACTTGAAGCAGAAGTCTGATCTGAATTAAAGGGTTTTACATGTAAGAGAAGCAGAGTGGGTTCAGAGAATGCTGCCAAATCTCCAGCCACAGGAGCTTTCTGTGCAGAGTTCCATTTTACAGAGACATGCTTAAATAGAAGTGGGATAGTACTTTCTGCACTACCTCACTGCGCATCATGGTGGGTGGATAACTCCAAGCCAACTGGAAATCCATGGAGGAAATAATTCTAGCACCATAGAAAGAAACTCCCAATGTTAGATAACTGGCAACAGCAGTGTGTGATGAAAGTGCTGCCTCCAGCTTTCTCTTAAGTGATTTGGGATAAATGACATAAGTTTGCACGAAGAACAGTTGGTTTTGCAACTAGAGGTCTGTTTGAGCACCTCATCCAAACACATCAGCCCTGCTACATCGGTTCATGTCATTTACAACTCCTGTCATTGCAAGGTGTGGTGGGAATGTTCTTGTCTGCTCAGGTCTCTCAAGTATTTTTCAGAATGAATACGCTGGGCCATGAGTTTCTGTTGATGCTTTAGAACTGTGTGTTTTAGGGAGCACAGAGAAAAGACTTGGAGGTTAGTAATTGTCAGCCTTGAGGGTGGTAAGGCGCATTGTCTCAAGGGCACTGAAAGGGAGCACAGCAATCTGAATGCCTCTGCACGGCTGCAATTAGGGGAGGGTTAGGCTGAACATTAGGAAAAATATCTCCTATTTTTATTTCCTATTCTATTTCTCCATGGGCAAGGTTGCCCATGGAGGGTGTTAAGTCACCGTCTTTGGGTGTGTTTAAAGGTCATTTAGACGTGGTGCTTAAGGATATGGTCTAGTGGTGAACTTGGTACAGTAGGGTTATTGGTTGGACTTGATGATCTCAAGGGTCTTTTCCAACCTGAGTTATTCTGTGTTTCTATCATTGCATTCAGGGCCCAGGCATAGGGGTCTGCATGGTAGCAGGTGGGTATCTGGGGTGCTTTAAGGTGGTGCTGTCTTCTGCTGAAAAGACAGACTTCTACTCAGCTGCTGCCCTGGCTGTGTTCTGAGCACTTCTAGCAGTATTGAAGCATCACCCTGAGCAGACAAATGGGCCCTTTATAATGTGGGGAAGAAGACTCGTGCTGGGTAGCCAAGTTGGGGTGCTTTTGCAGAGAACAGTGTTGACTGTGAATGAGCACCACATGTATTTGTAATGAGAGGAAGCAGGCAAATACTGTTGCTACCATACTTCACTTCCACTAAAGCATGCTCTAAAAGAATAAAAATCAGTGGCCAACTGTTCCATGAGCCAGAAACAGCCTGGACGCTATCCAGACCCTACTACTTGAGATTCTGGCCTGTTAAAAAGCAGGTGTGGATCAAGATGTAAATATTTTGGCTGAACTTCATCTTCAAATGAATAGCAATACCACTTACTCTGTGAACATAATGTGCCTCCTGCTTTTGATGAATCTGGTTTGGCAGCTCTATCATTCAAATTACTTCTGAGTTATGACAAGATATATTATGTTGGGAGATCTTTTATCACGTACTTGTGTCGTTTTTCTGCCCCCAGAAATATGGCCATCCTTTATCTTTGCTAATATTTACACAAGGGACTCCTTAGCTGGCAGGAAGCATTGATATATCAGCAAAATTAATATATATATATATGTTCTGTTTAACAAATTTGCAGGAATTTTTGGCTCATGGCCTCAGCAACATGATTCCTTCATTTTTCTTTTGCATACCAAGCGCTGCAGCGATGGGACGGACGGCACTTTTATACAGTACAGGCGCCAGAACACAGGTAATAGGTTACAGTGGAGCATGCAGGAAAATAAAGGTTATGGTGCTGCTGATTCGTCCATTGTGTTTCCCTGTTCTCCCTTTTCCTCTGCTCTGGGAAATGACTCGGTGCTGCCTTTTTTAACTGTCTGCATGGAATTGTGTCTGATTGACAACTAGGAAAGCTAATGGTTCCCCTTACTCATTTTCACCTGAGTAATGCAGTATAAACTCTAGAGCCTGTGGCAGTAGGAAGGTTTGGAGCTGTGTTTTCAGACTGCAGGAAACTACCTGAAAGTCCTTTCAGTTTACCGTGAATTCGTTAGCACTGTAACCAAAGTGCCCTCTAATGGTGTCTAATGGATTTCACGGTAGAGGCGATACAGAAGTTTTAGAAAAAAAGCAGATTTGATCTTCAAAATTAAGTGAAAGTAACAGTAAACTTAAGAAATGCTTGTTCAAAAATCACCAGGTGGTCTTCCCAGCTTCTGCCATGTGACGCTGTATGTTCTGAAGGACATGCTGGTTTTTGAAAACTTTTTAAATTGTTCCCCACTGGTAGAAGTAAAACCTGTAAGTCTTTATTGCGATAGCTCAGAAATTAAAATGATAAATGATACCGAGTGAAGGTATTTCTTGTCTGGATTGTGCTCATGAAGAACAGAGGTAGCAAACTGGTCATCTGTGACCTTTGCATGTGAAGGCACCACATGGGCCATCTCAGTTGGGATGAGCACCCCGTGAGCACTGCCTCTCACTCCATCCTGTAGAACTCAAATGTTCACCAGTGGCATCTGGCCATGTAAATGCCAGGTCCTTGGGAGTTTGTTGCTCTTGTCTTTTTATAACTGCTGCTCCACTACCTTCTGATAGGACTGCTCAGATGGCCAAGAAGGCCAATGGCATCCCGGCTTGTATTAGAAATAGTGTGGCCAGCAGGAGTAGGGAGGTTATTGTCCCCCTGTATTCAGCACTGGTGAGGCCAGTTTTGAGTATTGAGTCCAGTTTTGGGCACCTCAGTACAAGAGAGATGTGGAGGTGCTGGAGCAGGTGCACAGGAGGGCAACTAAGCTGGTGAAGGACCTGGAGAATAAATCTTATGAGGAAAGACTGAAAGAGCTGGGGGTCTTTAGTTTGAGGAAGAGGAGGCTGAGAGGAGACCTCATCACTCTCTACAACTACTAGAAAAGATGTTTTGGAGAGGTTGGTGCTGGTCTCTTCTCACAAGCCATTAGTGATAGAACAAGAGGGAATGGGTTCGAGTTACAACAGGGTAGGTTTAGACTTGACATTAGGAGAGATTTTTCCCAGAAAGGGTGGTCAGGCACTGGAATGGGCTTCCCAGGGAGGTGGTTGAGTCTCCATCCCTGGGTGTGTTTA
>JAOXOE010027291.1:0-18804 GCA_028565055.1 Phoeniculus purpureus
AGGTGCTGGAGCAGGTCCAGAAAAGGGCAGTGAAGCTGGTGAAGAGCCTGAAGCCCAATTCCTGTGAGGAGCAGCTGAGGGAACTGGGGTTGTTCAGTCTGCAGAAAAAGAGGCTGAGGGGAGACCTTATTGCTTGATCTCTACAACTACCTGAAAGGAGGTTGGAGCAAAGAGGGGCTCAGCCTCTTTTCCCTGGTGGCACTTTGCCACCAGGTTGCAGCCTCATTGGTGGAGGTTTAGACTGCATATTAGGAACAATTTCTTCACCAAAAGTGATATTGGAACAGGCTGCCCAGGGCAATGGTGGAATCCTCATCCCTGAAAGTATTTAAACATATGGACCTAGTGCTAAGGGACATGGTTTAGTGGTGACCTGGCTGTACTGGGTCAGGGGTTGAATTAGATGATCTTAAAGGTCTCTTCCAACCACTTATATTCCATGATTTTGTGATGTGAAAGGCTGGTCTTGAGCACCATGTGAATCTGCAGGAGAGGCTCCCATGGCTCCCTGTGTGTGTTTCTGTAGGGACTGCCCTACCACTGGTGCCCTTGAGTGAGTCACTGGTCACAGTCACTGTTGCCTTCGCTGGTATGTGACTGCTCCCCTGATTTGTATTTGGTTATTTTTATCTGTGTGCCTGGTGTCCTGAACAATGAGAGGAGGTGTGTGACCAAACTGACAGCCATGGGCCATGCTTGTTCTTGGTGCAACTGCACAGACTCCACTGGAGTCACAGGGGATAAATTTGGCCCCTTTGGAAATGCCAAAGCAATTTTAGATGCAGCCTGTTTCCTGTCATGTGTTTACTAAATGCAGCAGTGATATCAGTGGAATAGAAGAGGGGTCGCGTGTTTGATCTGTTGCGGTCACACAGGACCAAGGGGAGCCCTGAAAGGGCGTTGTTTGCAAGTCATGTTGTGTAACAGACTTGTTTTTATGAGATGCTCAAAACCTGCAGTTCGGTGTTGTCCATGAAAAATAAACATTGCAACCTTAACTGGAGTGATGCAAAAAGTGCCATTAAGTTATATGATCCTTGGGTCTAGTCCATGGTACCAGAAATTACCGGGTCTAAGGAATCCTGGGGCTGTTTGTGTGAGCAGTCTGATGCTCACAGGTGGAAGAAGCACCCTCTGCGTCCTCAGAGGAAGGAAGTGTAAAGCTGTGTGTGTACAGTGCTCATGGCTTGGATTCTTTTACTTCCACTCCTTCCTTTCCTTTATTACTTACTTCTTAGAACCTTCCTTTTGTCTAGCTGTGACTCACTCAGTGTTCTAGAGGCAAGAGTGACAGCTTCAGTAGCACAGGGGACAGTGCCATGACATTGACTAACAAAATACGGAGGTGAGTTCAACTAGTCGCTTGATGCCAGGGCAGTCTTTTTGAACCATGCATCAGCCTCTAGAAAGCAAAAGCCATCTCCCAGCTCCATAGGATCTCATAACTTAGGAAGCCAGTCAGGCTGGATGGGGCTCTGGGCAATCTGTTGGAGATGGCCCTGCTTGTTGTAGGGAGCTTTAACTAGATGCCCTTTGGAGGTCTCTTCCAACCCAACTCAACATAGTCTATGATGCTATGAAACAGAACATTCTTTTTCTGTGGTGTTTTTCCTAAATCAAATTATTCTTAAAGCAAATAAGCTGCTCTCATAGTTTGTAGATGTGTCCCATACACTTTTGTTTGCTGATAGACTGAAAAAACCAGTGAAAAATCACCTTTACGCACTGATTTTCATGGCTTCCATATTGTACAGTGAAGAGACTATATCACAGAATCACAGAACATTAGGGACTGGAAGGGACCTCAAAAAATCATCTAGTCCAATCCCCCTGCCACAGCAGGATCCCCTAGATCAAGTTGCACAGGAACGTGTCCAGCAGGGTTTTAAACGTCTCCAGAGAAGGAGACTCCACAACCCCCCTGGGCAGCCCTTCCAGTGCTCTGTCACACTCACTGGGAAGAAGGTCCTTCTCATGTTGATGTGGAACCTCCTGTGTTGCAGCTCACACCCCTTGCCGCTTGTCCTGTCATTATATCCCTCAGCTCCTCAAAGGTTGAATGCTGAATGCAACCTTTTTCAGGTGGAGGTACACTACATACATAAGTTTGGATCTCTTTAAATACACTCCTCTTGAAAAGTGAGCAGCAAATACAAGCTGAAAATCGTTCTTTGCTGTAAGTGAAACAAGGTGTTTCCCGTATTGTTTGTGACCGCTCAGTGCTCTGTAGCACGCGCTTCTGCCGTGACTGCCAGCTGTTGGGTGTTGGTGAGATGGGATGTTACTGGGGTGATGATTTAACGTCAATCGTGAGCCGCACTGTTTTCTACACAGAATGATGTGGCTGTGACAGGACAGGGCTCAGCTGAACGTGCTCCAGTGCAGGTCTGCCATTGCGGCTGCGGGGCTGAGTGTGTCCTCAGCCTAGGGGTTTCTAAAGGTACATATCTGCAGTGTTTGTGTCAGGAGGGAGAGTTTCTGTGTGCTAAAACAGCCTCAAACTCCTCTCTTCACTCGCGTTTTATGGAAATGTCACCTTGAAAAAGTTCTGCTTCACTCAGAGCCTTCTTGCTTGTCACAGACACTGGTCTGAAGAGGTGCTTGTGCCTACTGGGAACAGCTTCTAGAGAATTTTATAACAGATAATTTGCTTTAGGAGTAACTGCGTGTCCAGACAGTTCCAGTAATGAGCACAAAACCAAGCATCTGCCTGATGCCCACCAGTCAGTCACAGGAAAAGCAAAGGGGTGAGTCTGGTAAAAGGGAAAACACATCTCACAAAATGAAAGTCTGTAGTGAGTATGGCTGTCCTAAAACCAGAAGCTCACTGCTTATGTCTGCACAAGGGGTGAACTGCTGGAAGTGGGGGGGACATGGCTGTAAGGGGAAATTCCTTAGCCACCTACAGATTAATGAATCCCAGTCTTGTGAATAGAGTATGAACATCCCGGCGTCACTAAGCCCTTTACACGCATGTTCCTGTTCGCAGAAAACCTGCCTGGCTCTGTTTTGCAATAGTTTTTAAAGCTGTGGTTGTGTTTTGTTCTACATCATGTATGTGCTTAGCTAGAAATAAATGGATTGATTTTTGCATGTGAAATTCAATTAATGGCATTACAAATACTCACTAAGTTATTTGTCTGTTATTAGGGCAAGTTTGACAAGACAGGGACCCGCAAGAGAATATAAAACTTTAAAGGAATTCTTGAGGAAAATGGTCTGTGAATTCTGTAGCTGGAACTGCAGTTTGAATAACACCACACAAATTAAATCATAGTACTGCTATAAACCACTTAAATTTTGAAATTAAGGGTGTCTCATCATACAGGAAAAAAAAATCAAAGGTTGCTCTTTCAGATCAGAAAACTGCTTTTCTGGGTTAAATGAAAGAGCTTTAGGTATGTTGGGCTGGGCTGTGGGTAGGCATCTTTGAGGAAACGAGTGCCTCTATGTAAGCTTAAGTGAGTCACTTCCTTGGTAGATTTTGTATTAAAACCCAAATAAAAGACATGAAATGTAAAAGGATATACAGTTTTGAGGAAAATGATGAAAGCTTCTCACTTTCTGCTGAAACACTGCTTCTGTATAAATCATGTACCCAAGGACAGTGTAGAGACAAATCTCTCGGTTGCCTTTATTATCCCTAAAATGATTCCCCCACAGCGTTACAGTTTTTACTCAAAGCTGCACTGCCTACGTGTCCCTTTCTTGACAGACAGCTGTAACCTACCGATAGTTAGAGTTTGTGTAGAAAACTGCAGCTGCAGTGCCCTGCTGCAAGAAAGAAAAGCATAAAAGGAATGTCCCTTACCTCTGCTGTGCCTGTTGGTGACACCCAGAGAAGCCTGCCTGGTGCTGTGGCAAGTGGGTGTAGATCTCTGGCAGCTGGTCTGAGCCTGTGACCAAGTTGCAAGTTCAAGTGAAGTAGGCTGAGGCAGGGGGAAAATCCCAGAAGTTTCAGAGGCAGGGCTGCGGGTGTCCTTCAGCAGCCCACAGGTTGTGATTGGTCCTGTCACTGTCTTCTGACTGGGGCAGCTGGTCCTCTGAGCTTGCTCTCAGCAGTAACATGTTGGACGTGGGCAACATCTGTGCTCCGCTGGAGGGAGCCGTGCACTGCACAGCGTGAAGGAAGGTGGGGAACAGCACGATGCAACGGGGTATGGCACAGGAGCTGCTTCTGCTTAAAGGGCTATCAAGACTGCATCCACTGAAACTGTAGACAAGGAACCCCTCGTATGGAACAAAATGCCACCAAGGAAAAACCCCCCATGAGGTGTAATCACTCACACTCCAGATCTATGGATTTTATGGTGAAGAAACACAGCTGTAGGACAAAAACCACCTACAGCCCAGCTCCCTGGGCACAGTCATGCTTAAGCAGTGAAGTGGAGAGAAAGTTTGATGAGGAGAGGCTGAGGGAGCTGGGGTTGTTTAGCCTGGAGAAGACGAGACTCAAGAGGGACCTTCTCCCTCTCTACAGCTCCCTGAAGGAATGTTGTAGTCAGGTGGGCATCGGGCCCTTCTCTCAGGCAACTGGTAACAGGAGGAGAGGGCAGGGCCTGAAGCTGGATGTTAGGAAGCCCTTCCTCATGGAAGGGGGGATCAGACTCTGGAATGGACTGCCCAGGGCAGTGGTGGAGTCTCCATCCCTGGATGTGTTTAAGGACAGCCTGGCTGTGGCCCTTAGTGCCCTGGTCTACTTGATGTGGTGATGTTAGATCCAGGGTGGTTTCAGGGAACCTGTTCTGTTGGTTTGGATAAGAGCAGACTGTCTGATGGGAATTACCCTGTGTTGGGGATAAAAATGAGTGAGACCGTGGTGCATGCACTGAGCAGCTTCTACGCACCTAAGAGATGGAGGATTCGCTGAGTATGGGGTATGTGTGCATCCCGCAACAGGCTCCTTGTGTGGCTGCTGCTCACAGTGCATGCCTCAACCTGCTTTGGAGTGGAGATGTTCAGCCTAACTGAGCTCTTACAGGTCCTGGTTTGACAGGGATTGTGTAGCATGGCTTTAGTGCTTCAAAAACCAGACACGGTGGGTGTCTTAATTTACTTGGTATTTTCATCCCCTATGACCTTGCTGTGTACCAGAGGCAAGAAGACATCAGGGGTGATACAGAATCATAGAATTGGGTAGGAAGGGACCTCCAAAGGTCACCCAATCCAACCCCCCTGCAGTGAGCAGGGACAACCTCAACTAGATCAGGTTGCCCAGAGCCTTGTTCAGCCTCTCCTTGAAGATCTCCAGGGATGGGGTCTCAACTCCCTCCTTGGACAACCTGTTCCAGTGTTCAACCCCCTCTCCTGCTGAGGAACTTCTTCCTAACATCAGTCTGCCCTTCTCTGTTGCAAAACCGTTGCCTCTCATCCTATCATTACAGGCCTTTGTAAACAGTCCCTATGCAGCTGCCTTGCAGCCCCGCTTCAGGTACTGGAAGGTTGCTGTCAGACTCTTCAGAGCCTTCTCTTCTCCAGGCTGAAGAACCCTCAGCTCCCTCAGCTCCCTCAGCCTGTCCTCATAGCAGAGGGGCTCCAGCCCCCTGATAATTTTCACGGCTTCCTCTAGACTTGCTCCATCAGGTCCCTGTCCTTCCTTTACTGAGGGCTCCAGAGCTGGACACAGGACTCCAGGTGATGCCTTAGCAGGGCACAGCAGATGGCAAGAATCACAGAATCATTCAGGTTGGAAAAGACCCTTGGGATCATTGAGTCCAATCATCAATCCTTCTCTACAAGTTCACTCCTAAACCATACTCCCCAACACTACACCTGAGCGTCTTTTAAACTCATCCAGGGTTGATGACTCAACCAACACCCTGGGCAGCCTATTCCAGTGCTTGACCACTCTTTCCATGAAGAATTTTTTTTACTGATGTCCAATCTAAACCTATCCTGTTGGAGCTTGAAGCTCTTCCCTCAGGTTCTGTCACTAATTACCTGTGAAAAGAGACCAGCACCAACATCTCTACAATACCCTTTCAGGTAACTTCAGAGAGCGATATCTCCCCTTAGCCTCCTCTTCCTCAAACTAAACAGCCCCGGCTCTCTCAATCTCTTCTCATAAGATTTATTCTCCAGGCCCTTCACCAGCTTTGTTGTCCTCCTCTGTGCTCACTCCAGCACCCTGAAGTCTCCCTAGTACTGAGATGCCCAAAACTGGACACAGTACTCAAGGTGCTGCTTCACCAGTGCTGAGTACAGGGGGACAATCACCAACCTGCTCCTGCTGGACACACAGTTTCTAATCCAGGCCAGGATGCCACTGGCCTTCTTGGCTACTTGGGCACCCTGATGGCTTATATTCAGCCTCCTGTCAATTAGAACCCCCAGGTCCTTTTCTGTCTGACTGCTTTCCGGCCACACTTCAAATAGGTTTGAATATATATTAATCAGTTCAAGGACCTTGTTGTCAGTACTAAGTACTTGATGCAGTTAGTGTAGGTGCAGTTACACACACACTCACAGACAGAATATTAGGGATTAGAAGGGACCTCGAAAGATTATCTAGTCCAATCCACCTGCACAGCAGGATCACCTAGACCAAGTCGCACAGGAACATATCCAGGAGGGTTTTAAACATCTCCAGAGAAGGAGATTCCACAGCCTCCTTGGGCAGCCCCTTCCAGTGCTCTGTCACCCTCACTGGGAAGAAGTTCCTTCTCATATTGATGTGGAACCTCCTCTGTTCCAGCTCACACCTACTGCCCCTTGTCCTATCATTGGATGCCACTGAGCAGAGCCCAGCTCCATCCTCCTGACACCCACCCTTCACGTATTTATAAACATTAATGGGATCACCCCTCAGTCTCCTCCAAGCTAAAATCACCACTTCCAGTCTGCTGGCTGCCCTGCTTCTGATGCAGCCCAGGTTATGGCTGGCCTACCATCTTTTTCCAAATTGAGCTCGATGTTTAATTTTGTAAATAAGATGTGGCTCTCCAGCAGGATTGACTGTAACACAGTTGGAGTTAACAGCTCATTTTTAATACAATACATTTCCCTGCTTTCTGCTTTCACTTAACATCAAACCTGGGTAATGTAGGGTCACATATTTCGCTTTAGAGTTAACTGAACATCTCCACAGTGGGGAGTGATAGTTCTCTACTGCAGCAGAGGGTTTCATAATTTACTCCTAATGCCATTATTAATGTTTTAAATCTCTTGCAGTCAAGCAAACTGGACTCTATGTGAGGGAAGTCTTCTGCTTTTGTTGTGTGCTGCCATCCAGCAGAAGTGCTGCTGTCATGGCCTGTTTGTCTCTCTGAGACTACTCTAAAGCTCATGTCATTCAAATTCGCCTCTGCACTTTGTTATTACAGTCCCAGCTGCTCCCTTTTACCAACTCACTGGGCACTGACCCTGTTTTTCAGCTGCTCTGCACCAAATTCTCTGCTTTTGTTTGTTAGTGAATGGTACCTAATCACCATTGTGGAGCTTTTTAGTAATGAGGGGTCTTAAGAAAACACCAAATTTTGGATGTGAGCTGCTGACAGTCATAGCCTGGTCTTCTTGTTAAATAGGTATTTGAATGTGCAAGCTAAGTCGCTACCAAAAGCAGAGATACCTCATCAGAAACGTCATACAAGGGTCCTGTAGATGCCTGGCTTGGGTGAGGAAATGGTAACGTGCACACGTTCAGACCACACAGATGTCTGTGAGGTGAAGTGGTCTGATGAGGCCAAACCTGGAGTCCTGCACCTGGTGATGGTGGCCAGAGTACACAAAGGACATGGATGTGCTAGAGCAGGTCCAGAAGAGGCCAGGAAGGTGATCAGAGGGCTGACGGACCTCTGCTGTGGGGACAGGATGAGAGAATTGGGGTTGTTCCGCTTAGAGAAGACTTTGAGGTGACCTAATAGGAGCCTTCCAGTATAAGAATGGGAGTTGGAGAAGGGCTTTTTGTGAGGGCCTGTAGTGATAGGACAAGAGGCAATGGCCTGAAACTGAAAAAGAGGCAATTTAAATTGTGTGTTAGGAAGAAGTTCTTCACTGTGAGGGTGCTGGAAGAGGTTTCCCAGGAAGGTTGTGCTGCTCCATCTTTGGAAGTCTTCAAGGCCGAGATGGATGGGGCTCTGGGCAACCTGATCTAGTAGGAGAGATGCTACTCTGTGTCCCTGAGATGTGTCTCTGCCCGCAGCATGGGGGGTTGGGTCTTTGAAGTTCCTTCCAGGCTAAACCATTCAGTGATTCTGTGTAGATCCTGTATTTGTGGTGTTTTCCTTGAGAACAAGCTTGTTTGGGTACCCTCTGCCAAAGCCCTTTAGCATTCCCAGAGAGAGAAGTATTTTGGCCCAAGCTGTAAAGCTTTCCATCAATTTATTCCATACAGGTTGTTTTCATCACTTCACGAGTTGCATCTTCAGAAAGTTAGTTCATCTTGTTTATGATAAAAACGAAGCTGTGAAGATCAGTATAATTTCACGACTGTCCAGTGCTTAAGAAGAGCAAACACTTATTGCCCCAGAGAAGAACAAATACAAGTACAAACATAACTAGGCTACACCTGAAGGCTACATCGTTCAGGTCCTTTTCCTCAGCAGGGCTCAGCCAGAAGTACCTCGTAAGCCACAGATGTCAATACCTGCAATTTCAGGTGCTGCAGGAAACACCTCAGGATGAGGAAAATACTGGCTACAGACAAATTTCATTTTAGTCTTCTGCTTCTGCTCAGCTTCTGCTTTTCTGCTCTTCTGTCCCACCTACACACACAGAGTGGTGGGTTTGGGTTACAGTTCATTCCAATGGGCCAGGGACTGACATCTCTACACAGTCTGTACAGGTGGCCAGTCTGTACAGGCTGACTTTTAAAAACTAGCACGTGAAAGGTAAGTTCTCACCAGGAAATTATCCCGACTGCGAATACAAGTCTTTTCACTCTAATTTCAGCAGTGAGCTGATATAATCACTGAATCAGAGACTGTCTTGGGTTGGAAGGGACCTCAGAGATCATCGACTCCAACCTCCTGCCATGGGCAGCGACACCTCTCAACCAGGTTTGGTTGCTCAAGGCCTCATCCAGCCTGGCCTTGAACACCTCTAGGGAGAAGGCAGCCACAGCCTCTCCAGGCAATCGATTCCAGAGTCTCTCCACCCTTTCACTGAAGAACTTCTTCCTAAGATCTAGTGTGAACCTCCTCTCCTTCAGTTTCAAACCCTTTCCCCTTGTCCTGTCACTAGATCCCCTTGGGAAGTGTCCTGCAGCTTTCCTTGAGGTTCCCTTCAGGTACTGGAAGGCAGCTCTAAGGTCCCCCGGGAGTCAAATCTTCCTTAGGCTGAAAAACCCCAGCTCCCTCAGGCTGTCCTGATAGCAGAGGTGCTCTGCTATGAAGGTCAGCGTGAACATTTTCATTTCAGTTGCTGTTACTGGTTTGAACTTCTAACCATTAAAGTAGATGACAGGGCTGGGAAGTGTGTTAACACCTGTTTGTTGTCTTTGCAGCTTTGACCTAATGTCAGCAGAGAACTAGGGGAATAGGAATAGAAATCATAGTGTTGGAGGGGACCTCCAAAGGGCATCTAGTCCAACCCCCCTACAACAAGCAGGGGCATCTCCAGCTACAACAGATTGTCCAGAACCGCAGCCAGCCTGACCTTGAATGGATCCAGGGACAGGACCTCCACCACCTCTCTGGGCAGCCTGTTCCAGGGATCCCCCACCCTCAGATTCAAGACCTTTTTCCTCATGTCCAGCCTCCATCTGGCCTTTTCCAGCTTCAAACCATGACCCCTCATCCTGTGTTCCCTGCCTGCAGTGTCATTCCTTTTCCCAAAGCCCAGCAGGGAGCACAGGCTTGACCCACATAGCTCTTTTTGTTCAGCCACAAAGCACTGTCCGCACAAAGAGCTCTGCTCTCTCCAGTAGCTGCTGGCTTTCCTATCGATTAAGTGGGGTTTTTACTAGATTATTCGAGCTCAAATAGTAGAATAGTCAATGCAATGGTGCAAAGTGTCTTCAGAATAGCTGCATGATAGAGACATCCAGTGTTTGGTTATCTCGAGTACTGTGGAAGGCTTTTCTGTTTCTCTGAAATGCCTGGATGATGTGCGTATGGGTATTTGCCGTGTCCTCAGCTGGTTGTGCTGCACGGGGTGCGTCAGTGGGGCTGCTGAGAGCCTTATACCTAAGAAACTGTGCTGAGTGCCTTTTGAGATAAGCGGTTCTAGGAAGTGTAGAGATTAGTTGTGTTGTTTGACATGTTGTGAGTGGCGGGTGAGCGGCGGGACAAATACGCATCAAGGAGAGATGAGGTTTAAAGACCAGGTTCTAGTTGCCAAGTGGTGGTACTAGATTATTGCCACTTCAGTAACTGCTGAGTGGAGGGGAAACAACTGGGGTTTAGATTAAGCTGCTGCCTGTCTCAGCTGAAAGTTGTCCTAAAGGAAATGGTAAACATTCCCTGAATGACAGATGTGTTAGCAGCATCTAAAAGCTGAAGGACTCTCTCATGCAGGTTATTGCAGTGACCACCTTGCAGTGTGGAGGGAGAGCTCGCAGACCTACATCCTCAGCATCTCATAACACTGGAATCTTCATTTAGATCAACGTGGAGAAGGTGAACATGAGATACTTAAAGCATTTCTAGTCTAATTTGTAGTTGGTCCTCCTTGGACATGTACATATGGGGAATGTGAACCAGAAACATCTTCCCTTCTCTTAATTGGTATTCCAGAATGCTGTCCTTTCTTTTTCTCACTTCTAATGCTGCCTTGGGGCTTTTTTCCCCTCTCGAGTTGTAATTCCCATGATGGATGTCAGCTGTGTATCCCTTACTTTCTTTGCTACATGCAGTTCATAGCTGAAACAGCAGGTCAGGGTTTTTTTTTTACAGCATTGAACTAGTTCTTTTATTTCTTTCTAAATCTTGCTGCACTACTAGTGTCTTGAGTTTACTGCAGATGCCCCAGTTAGCTCAGAACCACACTAGGAATAATCTTCCCCACTAGTTTTCTCCATATTGGACACAAAGGGGTGTCTCCAGCTGGAACATCAGGAGATCTGTCTCCCTGTGTGACGTTTTCTAGCACAATGACAAAATAGGTTCAGGTGCTATCAAACAGAGCATGCAGCTTCATGGCCATCAGTGATTGCTCTGGATGTGCAATCAAACACTTTGTTCAGCACATTTCTGGTGAGATCTCACTCCCTCATTCCCTGATGACACCTCACCTGGAGTCCTGCATCCAGTTCTGGAGGCAGAACAAAAAAGGATGAGGACCTGTTGTAACGAGTCCAGAGGAGGCCATGAAAATACACAGAGGGCTGCTCTAGGGACAGGCTGAGTGAGTTGAGGTTGTTCAGCCTCAAGAGGAGATGACTCCAGGGGGACCTTACAGTGATCTTCCAATCCCTGGAAGGGACTGTCAGAAGGCTGAGGAAGACTTGTCAGGGAACAACAGGATGAGGAGTCATGGTTTGAAGCTGGAAAATGGCAGATTGAGACTGGCCATGAGGAAAAAGTTCTTGAACTGGAGTGTGGGGGAGATCCCTGGACAGGCTGCCCATAGAGGTAGTAGAGGCCCCATCCCTGGAGCCATTCAAGGCCTGGCTGGATGCGACCCTGGGCAGTCTGTTCTAGTTGGCGAGGTCCCTGCTTGTTTCAGTGGGGTTGGGCTACATTACTTTTAGAGGTCCCCTTTCCAACCCAAGACACTCTATGATTCCATGACTTTTAATTGAGGCAGGGATAGTTTCATTTGTGTCTGTTAAAACAAGCATTTTCCTCCCCAGAATTACCCTGTTAGTGAATCTGCTGCCTTTTGGTGCTCTCTGGAGAGCCTTGGGCAGGAATGAGAATTACAGGGCTTGTTTCTTTCTAAGGTACTTTGAAACCTGCAGGTGACCAGTACTAATTGCTGATGATGGAAGTGATGTTGGTTTTTTCAGCCTGATCCTGTTCAACTCCTTCTGTTTATATCCTGAAGGTGTTAGGACTCCCTGCAGTTTATCTGCTGAGAAAGAAAACACCTTCACACGGTGACTCGGATGTTGGGGTACAGCCTTACATCACACTGCTGCGTTTGTTGGAGACAAGTGCTTTTCAAGTACTCTGATAAACTCGAGTGGGAAAGGTTCTGAGCCTGAACTGAAGCCAAACAGTTAAATACCCGTCACTTACTCCACACACAAACTGTGTGACTGTCTTCTTGTGCTGGTGCGGTTCCCAGTTTCACAGACAGTCTGGTGCAAACTGGCTGCATCTCTTCTGTTGTGTTTGCCAGTGACATCAGAGTTTCGGCTCAGGCTTTTCAGATGTCTGATTTCTGAGATTCCAGGAACTGATTTGTCAGAAGGGGAAGGCCTCTGCAGTGTAGACCTGAAATACAGAAGGCTGTGCCAAGGGCATGGTGTCTCCTTGTGAGTTTTCAACAAAAACAATCCCCCTTTTTTTTTTTTAACTTCTGAAGCAAGTGATGGAATCATTGTGTAATTCTGTGCTTCTGTGTGATGCTGCACAGTGGTGGTGGTGGTGGAATCCCTGCCCACAGCAATGGAAATCTCCCACTGGGTGTCCAGAGAAAGGGGCCAGTCTCTTTTCAGTGGTGCCCCGCGATAGGACAAGGGGCAACGCGTATGAGTTGGAGCACAGGAGGGTTCACAACGTGAGGAGAAGCTGCTTTACTGTGACAGTGACGGAGCCCTGACACAGGCTGCCCAGGGAGGTTGTGGAGTCTCCTGCTCTGAACACTTTCAAAAAGGTCCTTGATGCAGCCCTGTGTGACCTGTCTTAGGGGATCCTGCTCTGACAGGGGAGTTGCACTAGATGATGTCCAGTGGTCCCTTCCAACTCCTGACATTTTGTGATCCTGTGAGCTCTCCTGCCTGTTTTGCTGACTGACACACAGGTTCCTCCAAGGTAGAATTCCTGCAGTAGGGGCAGAAAGTCCAAATGTCCCACGAGCTTTTCTGTCTGCTGAAGCTTCTCAAGGTACTCACCAACAGCTTTAAATGACTTCTGGCCTTGTCTTGTGCAGAGCTCCAATATCTGAGGACCTTACTGACTCCACATGAGATTGTTATTGTAAAGAACTTACCTTTTGTGTTCCAATCCCCAATAAGGTAGCTTTACCAAATCCCTCATGTGTTGCTGTTTATGGGATATCCATATCTGATTAGAATAATAGAATGGCTTCGGTTGGAAGAGACCTTAGACACAATCTACTTCAACCTTCCTGCGAATGCTGGTTAAATTAATTAATTGTGCTAATGAAAAATTACCTTCTCCAAATGTGCTGGTGGTTTCTGCCCAGAGCAGCTCAGAGTTGCAGCACCCAGTAGCACAGTGTCTCATGTAACGTGGTGTATGATAAGGTGAAGGTATAGACTGTGATGGCCAATCTCAAAGCAGTGGATTTGAGAATTTAAGGTTTGGGATTTTTCCCCCTAAATCTGCAGTTGAAATAATTTATCACTGTCTATACTACAGCTGTAGAGCTTTCCTGGCCCATTAGTGACAGCTAGCTGAGGGCAGAAGTTGTATTAAGGGAATCGTAGAAAAACTGAGGTTGGAAGAGACCTACAAGATCATCCAGTCCAACCAGCAACCCAGCCCCACCCTGCCCACTAGCCCCTGTTCCCCAGGGCCACGTCTACTCATTTTTTAACCTCTCCAGGAACAGCAACTCCACTCCCTCCCTGGACAGCCTGTTTCAACCCCTGACCACTCTGTCAGGGAAGACAGTTTTCCTGATGTCCAATCTAACCCTCCCCTGGCACCACTTGAGGCCGTTTCCTCTTGTCCTATTGACAGTGTCTTGGGAGAAGAGACTGCCCCTCACCTTTCTGCACCCTCCCTTCAGGTAGCTGTAAAGAGCAATAAGGTCTCCCCTCAGCCTCTTTTTCTTCAGACTAACCAACTCTAGTTCCCTCAGCCTCTCGTTATCAGACCAGTGCTCTAGGCCCTTCACCAGCTTCACTGCTCTTTTTTGGACCTGCTGCAGCATCTCTATGTGCTTGCACTGCCCTAACTGTGATAACAGGTCCATTCTCCAGGAGTAAGGTAATTTCTTGCAGCGACAGCTAACCTAAGGCAAAGACCTCGCACAGCTAGTGTGAACAGGAACACAAACTGTCCCTTTTGTTGGACTGACAGTGGAGGAACAAAGAGGAGTGTCCCCAGGGCCATCAGGGTTGATGTCTTGGGGACGGGGCACTTGCCCTAACACCTCACTGGGTGATGAAGGAAAAGGAGGAGGTAGGCCAAATGCATCATTATAACACACACACCTGTTGCTCATTGCTCCCCTGTGATGGTAAAGGATTAGATGTGTAAAAGCAGAGCAGCAGTCACTGAGGGGTTCTGCAGCTGCTGCCCGCTCATGTTTCTTCCCAACATTAGACTGTGTGTTTCAGCTCACAGCAGCTCCCTGAATTCAGACAGTCCCAGAGCATCATCCGTGTTCTTGCCAGCAAAACAGAACTGGTCTGGTGGCCCTTGTGTGGGATAAGCCAGGGAGTCTGGAGCCACAGCACCAGACCCTAATTTTAAATCATTTAAAAGCAAAACAGGAAGTCCCTTCTGAAGCAAAAGACTGCCTTGCTGAAACTCTCTAGCAAGAACAGCCCCAAAGCAGTCCTGTGACTGTGGAATACAAGCCGAAGCGCTAACTGGAGAAGTCCTGATTGGGAGTGTCTGTATTTCACCACCACCTGCTTAGCGCTGCACCCTGCTTCAGCCTGGCCATTTAGGGAAGATGATGTTTCTGCTCAGCAGGGTAAAATTGCTGCAGTTCTTGGCCACCCCACTTGGGCTACTGTACCATGCTTTGCTAGACTTCTCCAAATCTCCAGCAGTCCTGGGACAGAGACCACCCAGTGGTGCCCTTGAATTATCCTCCCAGCCATAGCGCATGTGGTGCTCTTTGGGGAGTTTTTAATGAGGATGAAAACATAATTAAAACTGAAGTATCATCAAAGGATGGGGGGGCTGAGAGGTGCAGCCATACTGTGTGGAGGTTGGCACTGCAAGGAGTACAATCTAGCAAGGGAAAAATCTTACAGAAAAGTCCCAAACACATACTGTACACAGGCTTGTAGAGCAATGAAGGTAAGGAGGACCACAACTAACAGTACAATTGGCAGGAATTCAGAATTTAACCTGCCTGAAAATCAGCTTCTAGGCTTTGGGTGAGAGTATCAGAGAAAAAGCCAACCCTATTGCCCACCCAACCCCCAAAATCAACTACAAAAGAGAAAAGCAGCAAAAGCCTCTCACAAACTGTTGAGAGAAAGTTCAGCTTTTCTGATTTCAGGATCTACATTGAATAAAGTTGAGGAACTAAAGGGCAAAACCAGTCATAACTTGATGGCACATTAGGACTCCTTGTTGTTCAGGTTAAATTATGGGATCAGGTGTGTTTGACCAGGGACAGGGCTGACTGTACTATGCCAACAGTAGAGCCTCTGTTAGGCTCCAGCCTCAGAGACTGGAAAACAAGATCAAAACTCGCTGAAGAAAGACTCCCCTTAAAACAGAAAGCCGCAGCAGAACTAGGTGGGTGCTACATGAAGGATTCCTACAGAACAAACAGCCAGGAAGGCAGATGCACTGATCATTCTCCTAGTTTGCAGCGTTTGGAATTAGCGTTGCTAATCTGGAGTCTGAATATTGGCTACACAACAGGAAAAAAAGGGACAGTTCCAACCTAATACTGTAGAACCATAGAGTCATGTAGGCTGGAAAAGACCTTTCAGGTCATTGAGTCCAACCATTAACCTGGCTGTACCAAGCCCTAAGCTGCAGATCTGCATGACAATACAAACTAAAAATGCTGATGCTGACTATTGACAGGCACCACTGTCCTAATCGGAAGGCTTTCAAAAGGAAGAATTAACAGTAAGAGCATTAAAATGCCCCCCCAAAATCAGCTCTCCTCTTGGCTATTCAATTTCTTTTAGGGCTGTTTAACCCTCCTCCATAAATGTGTTAGAGACCTCACAGACTCAACCCACATAGGCCAGGGAAAAGTTTGACTGTTCTACAAGTTGCTGTTGGTTGAGGATTTCCTTCTTGCCCAGCATTGTTCAGGCTGCAGCTGAAGTTTCTTGACTTGTGTCAAGGTCAGGTTTGATAACCACAGCAAGAGGTAAGGACACGGTCTCTTCCTTACAAAGGAATGGAGTGCAAAGCATAGCAAGTATGTGGTTGCTGGGATACTAAGAGAGATGGGAGAAAACAAACGCTGAGGTCAGGTATGCTGCTGGCCATGAAGAAGTAAAAAATACTCATGGCGTAGTTACCGGAGTTTGACAGCAGCCGCAAGAGCCCTCAAGGGTGGCATCGGTTTGTGTTGCTATCAAAGGGAGGAGGACCGAGTCTCCTGCCTCTTTGAACATTTGCTCCCTCCTGACAGCCCTAGTGCTACACTCCCCTCCCCCCCATCCCTTGCACATGAGGGTTATTTATATCTGGGGTAGACTCCTCTTGGTCCCATTCTGCAAGGCCATGTGAAACCCAGTGCTGGCACCCACTGCCAAACAAGGTGACGGTTTGCAGTGTCACAGCTTTGTGTACCTACGCATGACCACAAGCTGAATTATCTCAAAGCCAGACAGTGCCAAACTCTCCAGAAATATCACCTTGTGAGCTGAATATTGTCATAGAATCACAGAGTGGTTTAGTGTGGAAGTGACCTTGAGGATCATCTGGTTGCAACCCCCTGCCTCTCACCAGACCAGGTTGCCCAGAACCCCATTCAACCTGGCCTTGAACACTTCCAGGGATGGACCAGCCACAGCTCCTACTACTGAGTTTCTTTCCCTGAGAGATTTTCATCTAAGGTTTTCATTTTACAGATTTTGAGGAAAGAATGACTGTTGTTCCTGCAAAAATCCTACTGTCTTGTTGCCATGACATCATCAAGTTACTGGGCAAGTTCTGGTGTTTTGATGTGCAATCAGGTTGGCAAAGAGGGACTTCCACTGGAAGGTGGCCTGAGAGTATAAACCCCAAAAACCTCCTGCACTTCTCTCTCTCTCGAACTTGCCCTGCCTGTGCTGGGTGAACAGAGAGAGCACACACATGGCCAGCACAGCCCCAGCCTACCCTTGGAGACCGTAGGTGTGAGACAGCTGGCCATGCTGAGAGCATGCATCCGGCAGGGGTTCCTCAGTACACGAGGAATGTAACAGGGGAGCAGTAGAGGAATGTAACAGGGGAGCAGTAGGGGGTCTGGCCGAGTTACATTGCCTCTAGCGTTCGTGATAGTGTAATGTGAAAGCCTCAAACAACAAACTAGGAAGTAGTGCAGCGGTTCTGAAGAGACTCTGCAAGATCCCTGCTTTGTTACTGTAGTCAAAGACAGTCTCCCACCCTGTGAGACTTTCTCAAGGGACTCAAGAAAGGGTAGAACCAGCACTTAGAGAGCTGCATGTCATTCACTGCCTTCTGCTTGTTGTCCTGTAAGCAGCTACTCTTCTCTTGCTTTCATGTGTTACTACAATATTCCTCTGTACTCTAGCCACATCAGTGTTATTTCTGTCCAAAATCTTTTCCATTTCTGCTCTGGCTGGTGGTGTGGACACGAAACACCTCTGGGTGCCAGTTAATAAGGTGTGAACAGCAACCGTGCCTGGACTTTTCTGCTGGTAGCGGTGGGGTCTTTCCCAGCGCTTGCTGTAGGAAGGGTTCATTCTGCCTTCCCGTTGCTTTAGAGTTCACAACTTCACTTTAAAAACCCCAACAAAACTGGAGATGAGAGGGAGCTTCCACAGGGGGAACTGCTTGAACCTGCTTTTTTTAGTTCCTCATTTCTTTTGTGCAAAGGGTCACTGTTAGGTTGATTCTTTCCTTTCCTGTTCTGGTCTGGGAAGCGCCATCGCCCTACACTGACGGCTGTGAACCCCACAAGAACTTAGCACTGTGCAGCTGGGATCTAGGGCAGACGTTACTCACTGCGGAACTGCGTGAGCTGTGGGAAGGAGACAGAAACGTGTTTGGTAAAAATTATTCAAACAGAATTCTCCCCCTGTGCTGGGCACTGGGGAGGCCCCCCCACCAGTGCTGGGAGCCTTGCTGGGCCCCTCACTTTTAGAAAGAGATGGAGGGGCTGGAGCAGGTCCAGAGGAGCAACAAGGTTGTGGAAGGGACTGCAGGGCAAGTCTGATGAGGAGAGGCTGTGGGAGCTGGGGTTCCTTAACCTGTAGGAGACTTCAGGGACCTTCTCCCTTGCTACAACTCCCTGAAGGGAGGTTGTAGTCAGATGAGAATCAGGCTCTTCTCTCAGGCAGCCAGCACCAGGGTGAGAGGACAGGGCCTGAAGCTGCCAGGGGAGGGAGAGGTGGGATGTTAGGAAGCCCTTCCTCCTGGAAAGGGGGGATCAGACTCTGGACTGGACTGCCCAGGGCAGTGGTGGAGTCCCCATCCCTGGAGGTGTTGAAGGACAGCCTGGCGGTGGCCCTCAGTGCCCTGGTGTGGCCAGTGTGGTGATATTAGGTCCTGGTCTGGGCTGGATGAGCTCTGAGATGTTGGCCCCTTAACCAGAAAACAGCCTCTTGTATTCTGTGCTCTGTTTGGTTTAGCTTTCCTTGGCTTTAACAGAAGTATGAGCTGAGTACAGTGGTAATATTCAACTGAAGTTAAAAAGAAACTGAAAAAAAGACAACTTGAAGAAAAATAAAGCAGAAATGTTCACAGTATTTATGTGATGACAAAGCCAGTCATTCACAGGCATTGACAACCCCCTGTACTTGGGAATGGCAGCCTGGAACAAGTCCCAGAGCAAACCGGAATGAGGACCTCTAGACACTGCTGTGCACAGGGTTCTGTTCTAGCCAAGCAGATGTGTTCAGCCCAGTGCCGATCC
>JAOXOE010027292.1:0-18804 GCA_028565055.1 Phoeniculus purpureus
GATTTGCTGTGGCTCAAGACAACTCAGTCAGCTGATTTCAAGAGGGCAGCAAATCTTGCATGCAAAGAAAGAACAACTTCTAAAGTCACTCTGCAGCTGGTGCGGGACGATGCTTCATCCTGTTGGTCCTACCTAGTGCCCACTCACTTGCCTCTGGTTCTTAGGCTGTCCACAGCTGGCCAAGGTCTCTGAGCTGGGACCCGCTCTGGCAGCGTGTTTCAAACAAAACTGGTGATGCTGTGAAGAGTAACCACTTGCTTTTATATTCTGTTTTTTTCCAAAGGAAAAGGTTCAACTATATTGCTGATAGAATATAGTTACTGCTGACATAGAGTTATTTATGATGGAAAAATATTTATAGAAAAAGGTTAACCCTTGAGTAATACTGTGAAATTATTTGAGCCTCAAAATTGTCCAGGGAGTTAAACGTTTCTAAATGATTGCCAGAGGGAACCGGATTAAGCTCATATATTTTTGTCATGGATTACTGTTAGACAAAATCATATTGAACTGGATCGTGAACCAAGCAGCCTTGATTTGAAAAGGCTGACTTGTTGATTTTCACAGTACATTTTCAATTAAATGTTACCCCAAAGCTTAATTATCATTTAGGAGGATAACCAGTGTACTATGTTATAGCTAACCACCGGAAAAAAACCTCCTCACTAAATTTAGTGGAACTTTATAGACTTGCGTTGCTGTTGAGAAGGATGAACTCGCGATAATACCACATCGCTGTCAGGGGAAGCAGAACAGTAACAGGAATTTTATGTAACTCATCCTTATCAAAGACTAACCTTTGTGGAAAGCAGAAATAATGGTTAGTGGAGTGTGGCTTTGCAGAACATCTTGGGCTGCATCAGGGAACCTGCTTCTTCATAGTCTCAGAAAAGCACATGTGGAGTAAAGGAGTTGGTTGTTTGCCTTCGGAGTACTTGCTGCAGTGTCCATAGAAACTTTCATTCTAGGTTGCTTGCCACATGTGCAACAAACCAGGGTATTTTTAATGGTGTGTCTTAAAGGAAAGATAGTCTGGATTTGAAGAATGTCATAATCTTACTTAGTTCTGATCTCAAATCCCATTTTTTGGTATTATTAGAGCATGAGGCTGACAATGTTTGGGAGCTCTTCTAGTAATCTCTCAACTTCTGTATGTTAAAAAATAATCTGTAGCTATACAATTAATTATCAATAGCATACAGATTTCTATTCCTAAAGGCAAAATACAGTTTGTAATTACTTGCAAGCATATGAAGAAGAAATAGTATTATATGAATGAAATCTCACCTGTTCTTCTGGTTTTGAATGTGTTCATGCCAGATAACAGTTATGATGGCGTATTTACACTTAACTTTTCCTAAAACATTTTAAAAGGATCATTGTCTTAAGCAGAACAAAATTAACAAAATCCAAATCATAAAAAAGATGGTTCATGAAATCTCACAGAAAACATGGCAGATGTTACTCAAGAGTGGGTTTGTTTTCTACAGTGTTTTTTCTATGAACTATGCCGATGGCCTTTTATGGTGACACAATCAGGCAGATAGATGATGGCAAAGCAGTGCACGTGGACTCTCTTGATTTCAGTAAAGCATTTGACACAGTCTCTCACATAGCATTCTTGCAGCCAGACTGAGGCAGTGTGGTCTGGACGACCAAGTACTGAAGTGCATCGTGAACTGGCTGCAGGATAGAAGCCAGAGAGAAGTAGTCGATGCTACCGAGTCTAATTGGAGGCCTGTATCTAGTAGAGTCCACCAAGGGTGGGTATTGGGACTGATGACTTGGATGAGGGATTAGAGTGCACTGTCAGCAAGTTTGCTGATGACACAAAGATGAGAGGATTGGCCAACACCCCAGCAGGCTGTGCTGCCATTCAGCGGGACCTGGACAGGCTGGAGAGTTGGGCAGGGAGACATTGAATCAACTATAACAAGGGCAAGTGTAGAGTCTTGCATCTGGGCAAGAGCAACCCCAGGTACCAGTATAGATTGGGGACTGACGTGTTGGAGAACAGTGTAGGAAGAAGGGATCTGGGGGTCCTGGCAACCAGCAGGATGAACATTAGCCAGCAACGTGCTCTTGTGGCCAACAAGGCCAATGGTATCCTGAGGTGGATGAGAAGGGGGGTGGTTAGCAGATCGAGAGAGGTTCTCCTCACCTTCTATTCTGCCCTGTGAGACCACTGGAATATTGTGTCCAGTTCTGGGCCTCTCAGTTCAAGAAGGACACAGAACTTCTCGAGAGAGCCCAGCGCAGAGCCACAAAGATGATGAAGGGAGTGGAGCATCTCCCTTATGAGGAAGGTTGAGGGAGCTGGGTTTTTTAGCTTGGAGAAGAGGACACTGAGGGGTGACCTCATTAATGTTTATAACTATGGAAAGGGTGGGTGTCAGAAGGATGTAGCCACGCTCTTCTCAGTGTCATCCCATGATAGGACAAGGGGCAATGGATGTAAGCTGGAACACAGAAGATTCCACTTCAATATCAGAAGGAACTTCTTCCCAGTGAGGGTGACAGAGCACTGGAAGGGGATGCCCAGCAGGGTTATGGAGTCTCCTTCTCTGGAGATGTTTAAAACCTGTCTGAATACGTTCCTGTGCGACTTAATGTAGGGGATCCTACTGTGGCAGGGGGAATGGACTACATGTTCTTTCAAGGTCCCTTCTAATCCCTAATTTTCTGTGATTCTTTGTAATTGTCTGGGGATTCCTTTAAAAACCCCCACAAAAACAACCAAACAAAACGACATAAAATTTTTTACTCTGTAGAGATGACCTAGGTCCATTTTTCTTACCTTACTTTTGCTAAAAGATTTTAAAAGGTCTCTGGGGACCTAGCTGGATTCTAATCATGAGTCAGGACAATTGAACCCTGTATGCCTGTTTCTTTCCAATAGGGTGCCAGCAAAACCAGCAAGCCCAGTATCTGATAATCTTCATGTAAATTTAGAAAGAAGATTGGTGAAACTCAGTGCAATGTGCACTGGACTAGGTACGTGGCATTGGCCCACTGCATGCCAAATAACTTGTGTTTCTTATGAAGAATGCAAATTGTTATCACCTATGAAAAATCATTTATGCTGAGTGCAGAAGTGTGTCTGGGAGCGAAGAGTAGCCACAGGAGATCCAGTCTATCTCCCCCAACAGGGACTTGCTATGTGCTGAAATTGGAGCTTGTCCACGTGGCTAAGTGTCTGCGTGTTGGTTTGTACAGGAAATTATCCATGGGTAAGGCTTTCAGTTTTCTGTAGCACAGGGAATTGAAGGAATTTAAAGGGTAAGTGGAATTTGACTTCTCTCCTTTTTAATTCTGGAAGACAGTTGATTCAAGCGTTGGAAGGCTCGGCTAATGGAGGCATTGCTGCTATTTCAGATACAGAGGGTATAAGGTTTGAAAGAAAGCCAAGTCACAATGAGACAGAATAACGATGCCCTTGGTTTATTTTTCACTTGATACATTCAGGTTTCGATGTGATTCGGACCGAGGCAACATCTTTCTGTCCCAGAAAGCAGTGCTGGTCCTTGGAGGCTTTCAGCCTGTTATCGAAGCAGAAGCATATTCTTATGAAGGTCAGGAACTGCAGTGGCAGGAAAGAGGGAGAAAAAACCATGAAGTGGAGGGGGAGGAAGGAGAGAGGAAAGCAAGCAGGCAAGATTTCCTTATTGCTCCTAACCAGCCACAAGCTTCTCATAAGAAACATTTCCTCAGTGAGACCTATTACTACTTTGACCCAGCTAGCACTGTGCTGATGGCATATAAATCAAAAGATTTGTGGAGAACTCCAAGGTCTCTGCCCATTTGTCCTTTTCCCTTCCCAACCTTCTTCTTGCTCTTGTCACACATGAATACTTGAATAGTTCCCTTGACCTTGTTTTGTCAGTCATTCTTTTTTTTTTGCTAATATTTTAAATTCTTTTATTTGGAAAAGACCATTCATTAATTATTTGTCTCTGAGCAAAGCTCAGTGCTTCCTAGCTGTTGCTGAGGGGGTGTAAAATTAATGCAGGCACTGTGTTTTCTGAAAGTTTAAAAACTTATAACAACATCCTTCTCTCTAAACTGAAGTGATACAGATTGAATGGGTAGACTGGTTGGTTGGTTGCATCCAGAGGTTACTGGTCAGCAACCTCATGTCCAAATGAAGGCTGATGACAGGAAGTGTCCATCAGGGAACCATTCTGGGACCAGTGCTATTGAATATCTTCATCAGTGACTTAGACAATGGGATCAAGTGCACCTTCAGCAAGTTTGTCAGTTGCAGTTGATGTGCCTGAGGGAAGAGATGGATATCCAGAGGGGCCTGGACAAGCTGGAGAAGTAGCTCCATGTGAACCTTATGGTGTTCAATAAAGCCAAGTGGGTCAGGACCATCTCCAGTACCAATATAGGTTGAAGGATGATCAGATAGAGAGCAGCTCTATGGGTAAGGACTTGGGGGTACTGGTTGATGAAAAGATGGAAATGAGCTGGCAGTGTGTGTGGTCGCTTGCCTGAAAGCCAACCGCATGCTGGGCTGCACCAAAAGAACCATAGTCAGCACGTCGAGCAAGGTGATTTTGGACACACTTGTGTGTGGAGGGCACCACATCATCAGAAGAATGGAGCACTTCTATGATGAAAGGCTGAACGATTTGGGGTTGTCCACTCTGGAGAAGAGAAAGCTCTGGGAAGACTTTATTGTGGCCTTTCAGTACTTTAGAGACCTATAAGAAAGATAATCTTTTTAACAGGGCCTGTTGCAATAGAAGAAGGGGTGATGTTTTTAAATGAATGGAGTGTAGGTTTAGAAAGGTTTAACAATGAGGTGGTGAAACACTGGAACAGGGTGCTCAGACAGAGGGTAGAAGCCATCTCTGGTAACACTTAAGGTCATGTTAGATAGGGCTGATAGGTAAACAACCTGATATTGCTTAAGGGTAAGGTTGGAGATTCAGGGGGGTTTGAACTAGATGATCTTTAAAGATAATTTTTAAGGATATAACCTAAAACAGCCTAGGTTCCTGTGATTCTGTAGTCAGCATTATTTAAGGTGTTAAAGAGCACATAGTGAAGTTCCTGGATGAGGGATACTGTAAAGAAGCAATTAAGAGCCCTTGGCACATTGTGGTGTATATTATGCCCATTTTCAATAAAAGGACACATACTCTTAGACAGAAAGCTGTCCTGCCACATTCCTGGGATTAGAAGGAATGACACAACTTCCCAAACCTTCCTGGATGTCTAAACCATCCCAAAGCTGATAAGAAAGGAAACCCAGAAGATGACTGTTCAGGGCCTGGGAAGGCAGGAAGGATGGATGTGCCTCTTGTTGCAGAGAGATCCTGGTGGAGAGAATTACATCAGAGACGGTGATCCTGCCCAGCTTAAAAAAGCCACATTAAAAATCCCTGTCAAAATGAAAGGGAAGAGGAAATTTAGAACGTACCAACCTGTGATGGACTGGTAGTGAATTGTGGATGTGATGAGTACAGCCTTACAAATTCAAAGCAACTTTTGGTTTCATCTTTTAGTGTTGGTTTTAGTGAAGATTGTTAGCATCCCAAAAGGAACAGTTCTTTTGCACTGGGTTTAGAAAGACAACATTTCCTTTTATTCATTTGACTTTATTTGCTGTCAACCTTCCTTATAATGTGGTTTTGCACGTTTTTTTGTTTATACCCTGTCCCACCCTTCCAAGCCTTGCTGAAAATAGAAATCAGTATCTTTTCATACCGAAATCTAAGGCCATGTTTATAAATGTTTGGTTGGGTGGGGTTAGTCACTTTCAAAACATGCAGAAGACCCAGATTAAAGTGTTTTCTCTGCTTATACCCTCTGTTTATAGACAAGAAAAATTGAGTTGTATTGGATGTTGAATGGAAACCAAAGGTGAAGCCAAGTTGCTTTTAACAAAAAGGAATTCTTGCTTTATTGCCAACGTGAGAACAATTCCTTTTATAGTAGGCTGTAAAGGACAAGCAAGTTATAGAGTTGATTCTGTCCCTTCTGTTCCTCCTAATAGTTAATTCGGTTCTGAAAACTCAAGAGCAAGGAATTCATATATCATAGTAGTATCATAGTAGTATCATAGTATTACCAGGGTTGGAATGGACCTAATAGATCATCAAGTCCAACCCCCACCAAGTTTAAGGAAACTTAAAACTGTGCAATTAATTGTAGATTACAATTACAAAGCAGTTACCTAAAAATGGGGAGTGTAACACTGAAAAAGAAAAAAGCTTTATAAGTATAAGAAGTTGTCACAATTTTTTCCCTTCTAATTGCTTGATTTTCCGTGATACCTACATCCTTCCATACAGGAAGGGACAGTGGTGTAAGTGTAGATTTTAAAGATTTGGTTGAAATCAAGACACTTTCTAGACAACATGTCGTTTCAATTTGCACTTAATTGGGTGAAAGACACAGATACCAGTGAAGTGGTGTTTCTGGCCTGATTACCTGGTGTAAAGCTTTAGAGAATAATGTAAGCTTGGGCATATGTTTACGAAAACGGTATCTATTGGGTTACATTGTCCATCTCCGTCTGGTTCAAATACGACACGTCTGTTCAGAATCAGTTCACGATCACTGCTTTTTTTAGGACAGTTGCTAACTTCATAGTGCTTTTCAACTTCTACAGCCAGAAAACATAACTGGAACGTTTTAGCTCCTGAATCAAACTCAATGATGGAGAATGTTCATCTTTTCATCTTCTAAGGACAAGCTTATTTTTCTTAGGGCATAACAGCTGAATTGTGAAGCCCCAACTCTTTCTGCTGATACTGTTTTCAGCTCTATTACTTTCTTTCAAGACCTTTTGCCACTTTCACCTTTTTTTCTGAGCCAGACACATTCACTGCTGTACTGATTTAGTCACTTCAGAGAAGCCCTTTCGTCATCCAGGAAGGCTTGCTAATTTTTACGTGTTTTGCTGAGCTAACCTAACAGACACGTTGCCAAGTCTTCCCAGCTGCTGTTGCTGAACTATTTCATTTTGCTCTTGACATGTTGCAGGAAAATGTGAAATAAAGTTTATTTGACAAGCAAGTCTCCCTTTAACTGAAGGATGGATGTGGTTTGAGCAAGGACTTATTCCAAATGTAGACAGTTCTTTCCCTAAAACTGTCTACCGTAGACACAGATGTTATTTCCTTCTTATCTGGGACACTCTTATCTAGAAAGTGAAAAATGTCTCAGCCTTAAATAGTAGACCAGGAATTAATTTGTTCCTGATGCAGTAAGTCAGTCTGTGAAGGGTTTTTTTTGACGGACTGTGAGTCCCTAAGAGGTGTTGTGTCTGCCTTGGAGTGATTCCAGAAACTGTTGCTCAGGCTGTAAACCGAGGAACTTTCACAGACCAGCTGAGGTGCCTCTGAAGATCATTTACTCTAATTCCCAGCTTAGAGCAGGGTCAGCAAGAGCAGGTTGCCCAGTGCAATGTCAACTTAGTTTTTAAGTATCTCTGAGGATGGAGACCCTACAGCCTCTCTAGAAAGCCTGTTCCTACATTTGACCATCCTTTTTTCTTGGTTTGCCCCTATGGACTTTCTTCCATTTCAATTCATGCCCATAGTCTCTCATCATGTCATTTGGCACCAAAGAGAAAGCATTTGGCTCTGTCTTCTCCTATTGAGTGTAAATTGTTACTGATAGGATTCCCCGGAGTCTTCTTATGTCCCAGCTAAGCATTTTCAGTTCTCTCAACCTTTCCTAACCTGAAAGGCTGTCTGATCACTTAATCATTTTTGTAGCTCTTTGATGAACTCACTCCCGTATGTCCATGCCTCTCTCACACTGGGCAGCCAAGCACTAGACTCAGAACTCCAGACTTGAGCAGAGAGGAAAGATCACCTCATTTAACCTGATGACGACACTCTGCCAAATGCAGCCCAGGATACCATTAGCCTTTTCTTCCACATCAGCACAGTGCTAGCTCATGGCTAACTCTGTGTTCACCAGAACCATTTTTGTATACTGGTTCACGGGGTGGTTCTTGCAGTGATCAAGACTTTGCCATTCACCTTGTTCAACTGCATGAGAGCCCTGTCAGTTCTCCACCTGGACTTTGTACAACTAGTTCCAACCTTTGACCAAGTGGTTCTACGAGTTTTCAATGCTCCTCACCAGCCACTTACTTCCTCCATGCAGTTTGCTTATTCGGATGTTATCAGGGACAGTGTTGCAAGCCTTGCTCATGTCAGAATAAACAACATCCACCGCTGTCCCCCTCAATCAATGAGTCATTCACCTCTTTGTAAAATGCTGTCAGGTTGGTTAGACATCATTTCCCCTTTGTATACCCACGCTGACTACTTCCCATCACCTTGTCCTTCATATTCTAGGAAATATTTTCAAAGATGATTTGCAGGCTTCTAAGAGGATTTGCTTTACCACCTTCCCAAGTTATCCAGATATTACTCTTTGCCCTTCTTGAAAGTGAGTGGCATTTTCTTTCTTCCCAGTCCTTAGGAACCTCTCACTCTCACAAAGCCCTTTCTCAGATAGTCAATACTCACCTCACAGTGACATTGACCATTTCTCTTAGTGCTCTTTTTTGCTAACAGCCTTTCTGATTAGAGAAGTGATCAGAAAGAGAGATCTGGGATCTCTCAAGTCCCTGTTGATGCCAGTTTCTTGCATGGCATGCAAATATCAAACCTGTTCATGTTTGTTTGTATGCCATTAGAGACTAGCCATAAATCAGTTTAGAGCTAGTCTGTAAGGATGTATTAATTTGAACTCACTAGCTTCTCTGAACATCCTTTTGCTGTAAAGCCCATCTAATTAAAGTAAAATTTAGTGTAGAATGTCCATTATTTAAAGTTCAAGTTCAGGATCCATTAAATACTAAAGGCTAAACCTGCAGTAGTATAAGTGCATTTTTTGTCTGTTGTTTGAAAATTAGAATTCAGCAAAGTTTTGTAGGTTGTGTTGTAAATTATTTAATCCATATCCTGTAAAAACATGGTTATTCTTTTGACGATCATAGAATCATAGAATGAATCATAAAATATTCTTGGCTGGAAAGGAATCTCTAGGGGTCGTCTAGTCCAACCTCCCTACATAGGGACAATTCCACCTAGATCAGGTTGCTCAGAGCCTCATCAAGCCCGACCTTAAATGAATTCGGGAATGGGGTACCCACCACCTCCCCATTCCAGTCATCAATCACCCTCACATTGAAGAACGTTTTTCTAATATCCAGCCTAATCCTGTCCTTTCCCAGCTTGAACCCACTGCTCCTTGTCCTATTGATAAAAATCCCTTGAAAAGACCTTCTCTTGCCTTCAGTAGGTTGCCCCCATCAGGTACTGGATTCACTGCAATTTACTCTGAGTGTAAACTGAAAAAAAACCCCTAAAAAGCCTGAAAGACCTTTAGTGTAACTAGATGTCTGCATGTTGAGATTTTAGCTCTGCTGTCATTAATTAAAACGAAGAAATCCAAATCAGCTCTTTAAAATCCTTGTTGCCTTCCAAATTAACGTTGCTATCCAGTGTACAGTCGGTGTATCTCTCTCACAGAAAAAACGTGGTGGTTAAAGTTGATGCTGTAATCCTTTAGATGTGCATAAATTGTGTTTGTTGCATCTTTCTCCTTATCTATCTTCTTTTGGTATATTTTGCTTTCAACTTTTGTTACGACGATAATTGCCATAGACTTGCTGATTATTTTGGAGTAACAACTAAAAAAAAATTAAAAGAAGTTAATTATGTTTCTAGACTATATGTGTTTATGCCACTGCAGTTATAAGCCCTATTCATTTATTTTCACTGGTTGAAGTACAGCAAAGAATTAGATGCTTCTTAAAATGTTAAATAGCATAACCTGCAACTACATGAATTTGTAGCTCAACTAAATGCTGCTGGCCTGATGAAAGAACCTCAAAGTCATGCTCTTCAGCATTATTTTATCTGGAATTTTTTGAAATTCAGCATACCATCTTTGAAGTGAGATATTTGAAACACTGGTTTATAATCAGTACCATTCTAGTGTGATGGTTTTTCAGTTGTGAACTGCTTGGAAACCTGAGGATTCTTGATTTGTGAACTTCTAAGATGTTCTACGTTACAGCTTCTCATTAAGACAGATCACATGTTTGAGACAGGAAGAAAATGTACTGTGTGTGTCACAGCTTCTAGGATTCCTTAGGTTAATCCCACTTCTTTGGAAGTCATGGTCTACTAGAGAATTTGCATCCTCTCTATTTTATGCTGTTTCCTATATCTTTGCATTCTATTCCTTGTAGCTTATTTCTTTGTCTACAGCTATGCCCATTTCAGTAGCATTGATGGGAAAATTGCTTTCAGAAATCTACTTTTTCTTTCCCACACAGAAACAGCACCGAACTCTGCAATTGCCTAAAGCCTTTTCCTAATAAACAACAGAGAGGTGTTTGGTTCTTGTTCTATAATGATGTCATTCTGTATTTTCTACACAGTCAATATCCCTAGACTTTTTAAATTTTCAAGTTTTTCAGCAAGAATACGTTCCTGGGAAGTTTTATTTGAGTTCAGAGTATGCTAGGGGTTCTTTTCAGTGTCTTCCCTATTCCATATATTCTGCCACATTCAGTCTGAAGTAAAAATGTGTGTGTCAACAGTTAGCTTTGTAGAGATGTAATAGGGTCTGCAGGCGTTAACTGGATAGTAATCGACAACGTGCCATGCAAAATTCTGAGGGCCAGGCTGGGTTATAAATTTGTAGTCACTGTAAACAGAAGCCTGGTTCTTTTTTAGCTGATGAACTTGAATACTAAAATGAGGTTTTCAGAAGAGAACACACATTCTTTTCTGTAAGAAGAAAGAAGGATGTCACTGTCAGGGTTGAACTCATTGCTGAAAGCAAAGATATTGCCAGAGTGAGAGGAGTCCTAGAGGTGAGTTTATGAAACTCCAAGTACCTTATATGATAGCAGTGACAGTTGGCAGCTATTACAGCAGATGTCAAAAGTTCTAGTTATTCTGGAGAATATTGCTGGATTTTTGATAACATGATAGGGAATGGAAAGAATAATTCCAGCATTAACTTATTAGCAAGATCCATATCTGTTCCTGCAGCCAGGTATTGATCAGAGATGGTGGTGAGAAGAAAAAGAAGAGCAAGTTGTTTTATGGCAGCACACAGTTGACTCCACTGTAATTCACATGTATTCATAAGCTAACTTCTCACATAATCTAGATTGAATAAATGCATAAATCTTTATTATTGATACAGCATAACAACTAAAATTATGTTATCACAGAATCACAGAACATTACAGATTGGAAGGGACCCTAAAAGATCATCTAGTCCAATCCCCTCACCACAGAAGGGTCACCTAGATCTAGTTGCACAGGAACATATCCAGATGGGTTTTAAACATCTCCAGAGGAGACTCCACAACCTCCCTGGGCAGCCCGTTACAGTGCTCTGTCACCCTCACCGGGAAGAAGTTCCTTCTCATATTTATGTGGAACCTTCTCTATTCCAGCTGACACCCAGTGCCCCTTGTCCTATCATTAGATGCCACTGAGCAGAGCCTGGCTCCATCCTCCTGACACCCACGCTTACCATATTTAAAAACATTAATGAGGTCACCCCTCATGTAATTGCATGTTGTGACACTTAAGCCTGACCCCATGCAGAGAAACCCTCTGATGGGTCTCAAACTAGTAACGTTATAATTTTCAACAGACACAAATGTTAGTGCTGTAAGCCAGTCAGAACTGCATCAGAAAAGTAGCCAACCCTCTGTTTCTGTGACCAATGCAGTTAATAAACTGGTTTTCCTTATGTATAGAACGTTTGTCCCCCAAGTTCCTGACAGGACAGGAGGTAGCCAGCCATGCAGTCTAAACCCTAGCAGGGCAATTGCACACACCCAGGTCTCCAGTTTGTGTGACAATATCTTCGTGCATTCGCATCTTCACGATTACAGCAAAAACATATTTTTGTATTTACAAAACAATTACACTAATTAGGGTTGTTTATACAAATACTGTGGTAAATGGTGGATGTAGGGAGTGATTTGAGACAGTAGGAGCTGATTGAGAAGCAGAATTGGGAAGGCTGTGTGAAGCAACCTAGGGGATGTGGGGCAGAAGGAAGGGAGCAATCAGGCAGAACTTAACCAGCGAGGATTTGAGGAAGAACCTGAGAAACTTAATGGCCACCATAACACACACCTGTGAGGATTTTGCATGGGAATGTAAGGTGGAGAAAACCCTAAAGAAGTACAAGGAATAGAGAGACAGAGGGACTTATTTTAGCAGCCTTTACTTCTAAATCCTATCTTTGTGTAACCGCGTCTTCTCACACTGATTGGCAGGTAGGTTTGCAAGACCTTGGTGCTGTTCCAGCTTTCACAAAATGAGTGCGATAAAAAGGATGAATAAATTGAGGATTGTCACTCAGAGAGTTTTCCAATTCTCCTCCCCTTCCCTCCATACCAGTTCTGCTGTATGTCCTTTCAGTGTGCCTCTCCGTATCATCTTGTTCTGTGCATAGAGTAAAGCACGTGGTAGGTTTATGCATGTGTGTGTATAGAATAAACCACATTTGCAGCTTGACATACATTACAGATTATGCAAAGGTTGTGGTAGGTCTAATTAGTCACAACCTAAGTTAATTTAGACATCACTTGTATTATGCTTAGCTTCTATTTATTTTTCACAGCTAAATGAGACATCTGTATCGTATGTCTTCAACCCTCACCTGGTTTATGGATAGGTAGACCTCAGTATAAGCTTATATATTCTCACTGAATCTCAGAGGAGAGACACCAGCAACCATGAGGAGTCTCTGGGAGTCAGCTGTGCATTTTCCTGAAGCTGTTGCCTTCAGGTCTCTGTAGTGACTGTATCTGTGTGGGGTGGTACATGCCCATCTTCAGCTTTGGAAAGCTGCTGCTCAGATTTGGGCCGAGGCTGCAGCTTGACAGTACTTTTGGAAGAGAGATATATTCACTGGAGGGTCAAGGAAGGCAGGAGATGAATGTCACAGTTTTGCAGGACCAAGGCAACAGCGCTCCCTTTTTCCATTGTTTGGATTTGCTGCCTGTGCCAAACTCTTCTGTCAGCTGCCTGACTGTGGTTGTCTTTTGCTAATTGATTTGTCATGGTTCTCTTTTTGTTCCAATCCTCCTACTCCACCAGAAAAAAATAGATTCACCTTTTATACAGTTTGAGTAAAAGACATTTTGAGACCTGCTACAGTGTGGTATAAAAAGCTGAGCAACTTGGACTGGGCTTGATTGCCTTTTACAGGAGGTAAAGGGACCACTGACAAATATCCTGCTCAGCCTCTTCTTTGACTCTCTTTCTTTTTTTGTCAGTGACTTTATGGTTTTGAAGTAGTAACAACATTTGTTGTAGCCACTGGTATTGAATGCCTCTTCTCCTTTTTTCAGACATTACTCATGACTGTTAAGAACCATCCCAGTAATTATATTGCCAGACTTGACCCCAAATCATCAGCAAGACACACTAGTCCCTTCTCCCCATCCAGAATGACCTTATTCCGTTAAGGCTTTGGAAAACTAACAGCACAACATTAAAAAAAACCCTTCAATCAACCAAACCTCTCTGGAGCCTCAATCATTAGGCAACAGGCAGGAGTTACTTTGGATTTTATTTTCATGGTGTTGATAATATTGCCTCTTGATCTGTGAAAATGTCTATTCACGCCTATCGTACTTTGCTGTTTATCTCCAAAGAGCTTAAGCCTCACTGCATGGTGAGACTTCTTTAAGACAAAAAAACCAAGCTAAGTTCTCCCTGTGACATGGCAGGAAATTCTGGCTGCTCAGCATCTTCTTCCTCAGTGTTAGGTTCGGAGACTTTCTAGTGTTTTCACCTGTGAGGCAGTTTTGCTTTACAGTAAGTTTCTTCTCCCAGAATCGTTCCCTTGAACTGACAGTAGGTGTTTAATCCCCTCTTGATCCTTGACAGAAACTCCTGTCTCTTTTCCTTAGGGTTCTTGCTGTGTTTTCATCTTTTTTTGGTTTTCCTAGTTACTTGGATACTAAGGAGCAGGTGATAGAGGAAAATAGAAAATTCCTTGGGGACTTAATTCACATTCTCAACTGTGAGAAAATAAGTGTTTAAATTACATTAGGAAAAACAGGGCTTGTCTTTCCCTCTGGATTGGAAGCATTGCATAGTGTATTATCCTAAAGAAAGCGTGGAATTCTGTGCTGTATTGGGATGCAGTGTACACCACATTTACTATGAAATGTTTATAAACTTACATTTTTTTCCCTTGGCCATTTACCATCAAACTCAACTGATTGCATCTTCTCTGGTTTATTAATTTATCGGTGATGATTTTCTCTCTTTGTTGTCTTGGATCTTGTGGAGTGGGTGACCTCACTGCAATTCTACAATAACTACTATTATTTGCTTCCCATTAGGTTCTTACAACTCTGCACTGCAGCGTCATTAAACTCTTAGGACCACACACATCTGATGAGGTCTGGGCTTTGTGGGAATTTGTCCATAATAATGCATGTTTTTCTCCTTACTGCTCAAACATAATTTAGTGTCTTAGGGGCTAAAGCTTATCTGTGTCACTCATGGTTTCTCTGACCAATATTTGGGTTTGATTTACACATCTCTAGAGAACTTAAGTAGTTTTGCACAGGTTTAACAAGATAACATGTGGTGGACATGTATAAAGTTTGTAGGCATAAGAGAGAATTTATGTGAATATGTGGTGAATATGTGATGGTCAATAGGATAGAGTCTAGTTGGAGGCCTGTATCTAGTGGAGTCACCCAAGCATCAGTATGGAGACCAGTCCTATTCCATATATTCATTAATGACTTGGATGAGAGATTCGGGAGCACTGCCTGACCACCCTCTCCATGAGACTTTCTTCCTGATGTCTAGTCTAAACCTACCCTGTTGAAGCTTGAAGCCCTTCCCTCTGGTGTTGACTCTAATTACCTGTGAGAAGAGACCAGCACCAACATCTCTGCAATGTTTTTACAGATGGTTGTAGAGAGCAATGATATCTCCCTTTAGCCTCCTCTTCCTCAAACTAAGCAGCCCCAACTCTCTTAATTTCTCCTCGTGTTTCTCAACTCACCTTGCCTTGGGACTACTCTGCCAATCCTATTTTGTCTTTTATTTCAGTAAGACACCATGCCAGCTAGGTATTTTCTCAGCATTAAAGTTCCAGACTGCAGTCTCCTGTACTTATTAGAACTGCTGCTCAGTGATGCATAAAAATACCAGTACTTTCTGTAGCAAATAATGCTGTCAAGACTTACCCTTGACACATGGAGATAGATGTTATCTAATGGTACATAGGGCAGAGGGCTGGGGTTTTTTCTCAGTAATTGTGCTTAAATCCTTGCACAGGCCTTCTCAAAATAGTTTCCACTGCACAGAAGTAAAACAGATTTGACCTGGATTAACTGGAGCATAGATTCCTAACGAGCCAGATGGATGAATATTACTCTTCAGAAGAAATTATAGTTACAGTGTTTGCCTCAAAAATCCAGTAGTTGCTTTGGTTTTCTCCTGGATAAAAAGAAATAAAATGATTTTAATCTTGGTCTAGAGTGGTTAAGTAATCACTGCTGTAAGGCGTTTCCTTTGTAAAACCCAGGGAAAATCCACAGCTGGAATGGTGAATGAGGTTTTTCCCTGTGACCCTGACTGGGGACAGTATCTGCTGTCTAGCCCTGAGCTCGATAAAGCATCCAAAGACTGCTGTTGTAACGCTGTAAGAATTTTGGAGGATTCTATTTCATTCTCATCCCTAGTTCAGAAAATGGGGGAAGGTCACACAAATTGATCTTGGGTATGCATCAGTCAGTGTCTTGCAGACTGAAACACTGTCCATCCTAGGAGTTCAGTGTCCAAGTATAGAAAAAACATACCTGTTCTCCAGGATCCTCTGTCTGGGGAGAAAGGGAGGGCAGCAGTAGCTGCCCACCCAGCACAGTGACTCATAACCTTTATGCTGTTCCTTAGTCCCTTAGTCAAATGTCAACTGGTTCTGCGCAGCTTAAATAGATTACATTCTCCACGCAGCAAGTTTATTGCCACCACTTCTACCACCTCATTCAACTTCAGAGAGCTTTGCCGTGCACTGATAGCAATTTTTCAAAACACATAAGGGATGGGAGAGCTACCACATAATTCTCTGCTGCCCTAACTCAAGTCTGCTATGTGCTTGCGTTTGTGCCAGCTTCTGCCCTGCAGGAGGAATGGGAAAGAGCTTCTGAATTAGGCTGGTCTTCCTTTGAATACACACAGATGCATACAAACGCAAGGAAATATGCCTGAAAGACTCTGTGTGTTGGGGAGCAGGATTATATACAAAAGGAATGGGGTTCTCTTACTTAAATAGGATGCCCAGGTGGCCAAGAAAGCCAATGGCATCCTGGCCTGTATTAGAAACTGTGTGTCCAGTAGAAGTAGGGAGGTGATTGTCCCCCTGTACTCAGCACTGGTGAGACTGCACCAGTTTTGTACTGTGTCCAGTTTTGGGCACCTTAGTACAAGGGAGACATCGAGGTGCTGGAGTGAGTGCAGAGGGGAGCAACGAAGCTGATGAAGGGCCTGGAGAATAAATCTTATGAGGAGAGATTGAAAGAGTTGAGACCATTTAGTTTGAGGAAGAGGAGCTAAGGGGAGACCTCATCACTCTCTGCAGCTATCCGACAGGACATTGTAGAGATGTTGGTGGTGCTCTCTTCTCACAGGTAACTAGCGACAGAACCAGAGGGAATGGCTTCATGCTTCAACAGGGTAGGTTTAGCTTAGACATTAGGCAGAAATTCTTCATGGAGAGAGTGGTCAGGCACTGGAATGGGCTGCCCATTGTGGTGACTGAGTTACCATCCCTAGATGTGTTTAAAAGTTGCTTAGATGGGGTGTTGGGTGATCTGATTTAGGAGTGACCTTGTAGAGTAGGATTGATGGTTGGATTAGATGATCCCAAGGGTCTTTTCCAACCTGAATGATTCTATGAAAGATTACAAAGGAACAAGCCCTTCCACTGTTAGCCAGCATAGAAATTCCCGTAAATACAACTGCAAACTGTGAACGATGCATAAAGACCATGTAACTTAATAACTGCTCTTCCAAATTCTTTTTGACCTTTTGGCTCTAAAAGACAATTCCTCGGAGTTTCTAAAGGTACAGTTCATTGCTCTTTTGTTTAGTGTTACAAAGCAAGTATAGTAAGTAATAGATCTTATTACAGTTACCTTTTTCTCTTTGCAAAACCATTACGCACCTCTTTGACCTTTACAAGAAAAAGTGCAAAAAAAGTTCAGCAAATGTTTCCAGCATTAATTTCAGTTATTCAGAATTACAAATACATGAGTCTTAATCCATATGGACTGTAGAAAGTCCGTTTTATTCCTTTTTGCTGTACTCTTTGTTTTGTTTCTCAGTTCCACTTTCATCCAATATCCTGGTTTTTTCCTAGTCTTCTTCTAAGTTTTTCCTCTCTATGTGATTGAAAAAACTAGAAGATAATTTTTTTATACATTATGGGATTGCATTATCAGGGGAATGGAGCATCTCTCATATGAGGACAGGCTGAGAGAGTTGAGGCTGTTCAGCCTGGAGAAGAAAAGGCTCTGGGGGGCACATTCTCTTGACCATCCAGTACCTGAGGGGGTCCTACATAAAGGTAGGAGAAGGTCTTCTCAAGAGGATTTGTATGGATAGGACAAGAAGCAATGAGTTCAAGCTGGGAAAGGATTGGTTTAGGCTGGATATTAGAAAAAAGTTCTTCAGTGTGGGGGTGGTTGATGGCTGGAATGGGCTGCCCAGGGAGGTGGTGAGGGTCCCATTCCTGGAATCTTTTATGGTCAGGCTTGCTGAGGGTCTGAGCAACCTGACCTGGGTAGAGTTGTCTCTATGTAGGGAGGCTGGACTAGATGACCTCTAGAGGTACCTTCCAGCCTAGAATTTTCTATGATTCTATCATTCTACTTGACAAAATACTCCTGTAAATCACAATAAGTCAACTATGTAAAATTGGTATTTTCGATCTCCTTCTGCTTACAAACTTAAAACGTGTTTATTTAAAAAGGAACTTACCGCCATGCAGCACATGTATTTGAATACCAAGGCATGATCAAACGATTGACAGAAGCACAAGGAAGCACGAGATTTTTTTTCTTTGTTAGGACAATTATACATTCTGCCCTTTAGGACTGTGACCTTACTAATGTGTTTTATTTTCTGTAGCTTCAGAAAATAACATGACTTTTCCAAGGCCATCAAATACATGATCCCAAAACCTTAGGAACTGCTAAGGACAAATGTGGCGTGTTACTGTACTCACACACAGTTATTTCAGCTTGTGGGTGACATTACTTGTGAGGTTATACAGATTGGTTTCAGAGGTGGAAGGAGGATATCCATTGCTGTCATTATGTATTGGTTTTGCAGGTTTTTTTTTTTCCTGAGATCAAGAAGAGGGCGAATTTTGTGAGGAAGTGAGATGACACGTCAAATCAATACTTCATGGATTATTTCTTGTTATTTTGTACAACTGAGTTCTTGACTACTTTGAACCAGAACAGCTTCAATGGCAGTAGACATTAGTGGTGGTCACTTAGCTCGTGCTCTAACACAGTCTTTTGTAGTCTATAAAATATCCTCTGCTGATGTACATGGATGTTATTCATTTAACTTTAACTGAGCATCTGACCCAAGCTTTGATCTCTTTTTAGAACTTGTCCAAATTTTCCCTATATGGCCAACAATGTAGTACCACATTTCTGCTAGCTGAATACACGCACTATATATATATATATATATATATATATATATATATATAAAGTAACTAACGAGCTTTAAATAGTTACCA
>JAOXOE010027293.1:0-18799 GCA_028565055.1 Phoeniculus purpureus
GGGGGGTTGGAACTGGATGATCCTGTGGTCCCTTCCAGCCCTGACTGGTTCTATGATTCTATAGTGACTTATGGTGGAGAAGGTCCTTTCATCTTAAAGCCTGTGTTGCAGCTGCTTAGAACGTCTAGAAAACAATATGGATGTGTTCCTGTGTGACTTGGTCTAGGTGATCCTGCTGTGGCAGGGGATTGGACTAGATGATCTATCAAGGTCCCTTCCAGTCCCTAATGATTCCATGATTTTATGATTCTATAACTTCAAAGTATCAAGAGAAGATATTGCATAGACAAGTATAAAATCTGGAAAGGGGCACTCATCAGGAATGTCATCCATGCTGTTAATTACAAACTTTCTTCAGACAAAAAACACTCACTGGTTTGCACCACTATTAGCTTAAGAAGTTTAGAATACAGGCCCTAACTAAACCCATCTCTCGGCCAGTAACTAAAATGTATATTGTTGGTCCTCTCCTCATATTGTAAAAAGGATCAAGGCAGAAAAGTAAATACATTTCATGAACATTCACAACAACAACAGGAGACTGATGGAAAAAGACTGGGCCAGATGTAAAGTTTTTGAAAGCAAAAAGTCAAGGTCCAACTTAAGAAAAACAACATGAAAATTACAGCTCTTCCTCACACATCACATAAAACAGGACTGATTCGAGCTTAACAAAGTATACTAACTCTTGCATTAACAGGGATATAACACGGCTACTGAAACAATGTAGAAGAAATAAAATCAGGAAAAATTTGAAGGAGGAAAAAAAGGTTGAAGCAACGTTCTGTATTTCAGCAGTATATAGCAGCAGGGAGCTGAAGAAGCTATTTATCTCCACTTGTCAGTAGCGAATGGAGAACTCATTTGTGGCTTGGCCTAAGTCCACTTCTCATCATTTTCCTGGTTATTCCCTAACTTGTAAAAATACTTTATTATGTTACTCAATATGGCATTTTTAGGGCTAAAAAATTCACTTCTGAAAATGTTGGAAGCTGAAGGTTTTCCTGAATGCTGTATTTACTTAAGTTCAAAAAGCTGTGTGACAATGACATACTTAAGAGTGCTAAACGTGTACATCTACACTGCAAAATGCATTTTAACGTACTAGAAGCTATTACACACTTAAGAAAGAAGTAAATGTTAATCCTGCTCTCTTCTCAGACTAGGTCAACACTGACATACAGTTTCTACTGCAAGAAAAACACATATTCCTTTACTTGAACAGTACATAAAACAATATAAACCTGAATACTCCAAGCTAAAGCAGCCTCAGAGGATTTATTTAAACAACCAGCATCTTTCCTTGAGTGTGGATTGACAATCTGTTCAGTCCTCATTTAATTTAAAATCCATCACTACAACATATTCAATTCATAATTACCTCTGTCACACTCATGTCAAGGAAGGTAATACAAGAAGTCTGCTGTTAACGCTCAAGACACCACGTAGTGACTTAGATAAAAGTAGAAAGAACTCTTTAAAGAATGGGTGATGGCAAAGAAGTGTCTAAATAAATTCCATTATACACCTTTACAAAGACTTTTGGTTTTTACATTCTATAAATCGTTTGTCTTCTCTTGGAAACAATGACATCAGGAACCTGACACCGATTTAAACTGAACTCCCAGTCTACTGAGTCCCACTTCCCACACTGACTTCCAATCTCTGAAATGCTTCTGGGTAACTGTGTCTCCCAAAGCTGAGCAGGTGTTTTTTTCTTAATTGTGTAATGGCATGTCCTTGATCTTTACAAAAAGGAAAAGAACTTAACTGGTGAGCTTAATGATTTGTTCTGCAGAAACTATCCTGGAATTAGTTATCAGCCCTTCTCATTTCTCATCTGAACAAATAAGAAAACATGGGCCGTTTATCTCCTACAGCACTTTTCAGAACAACCCAGCATTACTGAATCAAGCAGGAGACTCATGTAGGACAGTCAGCAGAGCTTGACTCCTAGACATAGACTTACTACTGATGCAGAAAGCTGTGGTAAGACACCACTTACTATTTTACTGACAAGATCATGAATTTCTTTCTCCTCAGCACTACTGGCAGTAGCCAATATTTCTATCATCCCTGCCCAGTGATCTATACATTTCACTGTGGTGCAGTGTCATTGCCTGTTACTTCATTCACAGAAATGAAATAAAGCGGTTACAGCTGATTCCATTCCTGTACCGTCAATTAGTTTAGCAAGACCCTGTGACACTTGATTTCAACTTCTGACAAGTCACTCAGACTGACCAATGATGCTGCACTTTTACTGAGCCAGCAAGCTGCAGGACATCCCACTCAGAGGACATCTGCCACATGTCTTTGAGCTCTCTCTGGCTTGCTGTCTCTTGATGACAAGAGGAAGACTCACTTAAGTTACCTTGGACTGAAAACTGTAATCTAATCAATACATACAAATGGAAAATATTTAATAAAAATACTTAATAAAATTGTATTAAAATACATATTTAATGAAAAAAAACAACCCTACAATTGCAGGATAAGAATATAGGTTCCTGAATTGCTAACATGTAAACAAAGACTCAAGAATACATTTAGAAATGGAAAGGACTGGCAAGTTTATGCTACTCCATATCATTGTCATTAACTTCTGAATAACTTACACAATTAATAATGAAATTAGTAGGGGTTATCTCAAAAATGAATATTATATGCTTGAAATTAAGTGTTTTTGTAATACTTTTCAAGGAAAATATTGAAATGGATAAATAATCTCAAAAATTTATTATATCTAGGACATGTCACTCCACCAACACAGGGAGACTCCGATGACAAAGGTGCTATTAACATTCCTGTTATTACACTAACTAGCTCTAGCTACCTAAACAGATATATATGAATCCCTAAATTCCCAGTTGCAGGCTTTGATCCAACAGAAGCTGAGATTTAGAGAGAATAAAACAGTTTGAGATGCAGTCAGTGTTTTACTGCTAGAACAAGTTGTTTATTTACATCCTTCAGGCTTTGCCAAAAGATGAGGTTGCTGGAGAATTTGGCTGCCCGTTACAAAACCTGTTCAACCCTCACGAACAGTTACAGTTCTTCCTTTTAACAAACAGCCTGCTGATATTTGAAGAAGTCTTCTATCACCTCCCTTAACCACACATTCCAGGGTGTTTCACTGAACTACTAACAATTACCAGCATTTTGAAACATCTCAGACCAAAGAATTACAATCTGAAGAGCTCTAAGTATTCTCAGGATGATGTCTAAACTTCCTGGCGTGTCTACTACACCAGTAATCTTCCAAAGTCAAAACTAAACAACAAGCAAATTCCCAATCCATCTCACTGAGCAGTCACTTCTAGCTGCTTCAGGCTTGCAAAGGAATGGCAGCATGTTCACATTTTAGGATGATACAGTGAAACTATCAGCTGCTGTAAGTGATGAAGTGATGAGAAGACTAAATGCTGGCAAAAACCACTGAGAACAACAGTTGATATTTTCACCACTACATTATCAGTGATGACAATCTTCCTTTCAGAAACACCAGAAAAAGCCATGAAGTTATCTCAACAAAACAAATATAAATTGAATTTCAATATTAAAAAGTGGAAAGTCAACAGATGTTTGATTATCTGAGCTTCGGAAAAAATGTTTCCGCTTAGTGCCACTGAGAAATTCTAAAAAAAAAAAAAATATGTCCCCTCTGTAATTCTGTTGAATTGGGCTACCTAAGGATGCACTTCTTGGAAAATAAACGTATTAATATTTTATTGGATCATTCTTATAGGCATAGGAATTTACTTTGCTATGTTTAGTTTGTTATGCTCAGCAGATTATTCTGCTAGTGTTTTTTTTCAATTCAAAACTAACTGTCTACTCAGTTTGCAATGGATAAGTTTCTGCATGATAACTTCCACAACAGACACTCTAAAGGAATCCTATATTATGTTTATCCCTCATTTTCCTAAATATGCTCAAATAATATTTGCATATGGCTGTTCTGTTCAGGTCTTAGTGCTACCCTCCCTCTGTCACACCTCCATCATTCTCTCAGAATCACAGAATCCCAAAACAATCCTCATGGATCTCAGTCTTTCAACCTGTAAGATTTTTCTCATTCACAGGTGAGAACACCATTAATTTTTGCTTTGTTTTTGCTGTAATAATATCTGAGAGATTGAGATAAAGAAAATCCTATCTCTGTGAAAACATCCTTTGTACTGAGGGGGCCAAAGCCAACTTCTTAGAGATCCTGACTGTAAGCCTAACAGTTCCTCAAAAAGAAGGATGTTGTAAAAACATTATGGATGTTAATAACACTAAGGCCAGATTTCCAGCAGTTCCAGCATTATGTGATTCCTAAACTTTTACATTTTAGAGACAGAAAAAGGACAGAGCTGAGAAGCTCAGACTGGAGTTTTTAGTCAACAGATTTTAAGAAGCAGAGTGAAATTGTTAATCAAGTTGGGAAACCCTATAGATTTTTCTAAAGTTGAAATGACATTGTAGGTAGTCAACAGCCAAGAACTATTTTATATCCGCTTTGCAAAAGTCGACCAAACTGGAGTGCTTTCCAAAATTCTGCCCTATACAAAGTGTTTGATAATATTCTGCACGTAACTTTCTAACTCATTAAATTATTGATTTCTTCAGTTCTTCACACTGAACATGGTCATATGTCCTGCTCTAACCTGGAATACTCCTTAACAGGATTCAGACTCAGCTATTATTATACAGTTGTGTCAATGGTGTTATGAGTCTCTGATATTTGTAACACTTGTAAAACAAAATCATCAGGGATGTATTTAATATATTTTTAATATAAATTTTTAATATAAATTAAAAATTTAACAGAAATGTTAAGATCAGCTCCCAAAGCAATGTTTATACTTATTAACCAACAATCTCTCAGCGGATGCAGATGATATTGCTATCACTTGCTTTATCAAATGCATCCACTTTGGAAACACAAAAGAAAATGGCTCAACACAACTGTAATCCCACAGTTATTTTAATGCCATTCACCACTCTTGTAGGAAGCAGCAGCAGTACCCTTTTGTTAAACACTGTCATCACAGATCCTGAAACACTTTGTCTCCCTGGCCTGCTGATTCTGAGAAGTTCTCTAAAACAGTTCATTAATCTCTTAGTGACAAGTGATGTCTTGAAAGCAGCAATGTTCTCTGGAGAGTACAAATCTCCCACAGAAACATGCCTATAAGCCTTTATATATCATGGTCTAATACAACAGAGGCTACACGCTGCATATCAGACTAATGTGTGTCTTCCCTGTTTACTTATAAATGTTGAGGGAATAGACCAGACACCTTGATTTAGCTGCCTTTCTCAACCAATAACCTCTTCAATCCTGTAACTTTATATGCAGACTTCAAAGGGTTTGAACAGTAGAGTGTGAAGACAAAAAAGAAGAAAGAGCACCATGTCACATAGGCTTCTCGTGTATTTTAAATGCTCACCTCTCTGTAACCCAAAATGTGATAGGCTGCTGCTCCCAAAAATGTCAGACACTGCAGAGAACTACCAGCACTGGAAGAAAAGAACAGTTTCCACTACAGACACATCACAGAATCACAGAACATTAGAGATTGGAAGGGACCTCCAAAGATCATCTAGTCCAATCCCCCTGCCACAGCAGGATCACCTAGACCAAGTCGCACATATCATTTCTCTCATAGCAATGACAGGCCTGTGCATCCTGCAGAAGAGTCTGATTTGTACGACAGTCCAACACTTCAGCAAAGAGAACACATTCAGAGGCACTTCCAAGAGAATAAATGATGTATTCAGATGAAAATCTAATTACTAGTATTGTGGTCTAGGGAGGAATATCTGAAAAAAAAACCAATCAGGTGAAAAAATACTGCATCTTGAACAGTCATTGCACCTGCGTTAATAGTACGTCACTGCATTGCTCATGGTTCAGCAAAGCCAAAGCCATCTGGAGCATCTCTAAGGGCCTCTGTTCCAAAGGTGCCTTTTCCTTGACAGCTACAGAAAGAAAACTTCATAGCAAAGAGCAGATGCAGTGCTAACAACAAAATAACCTCACAATCAATCTGCATATTTTGCCTACAAGAATCCAACAGGAAAGCAGTACTATAAAGACTTGTATGGACAATGCTGTATTAGTATTTTCACAGGAAAGCTCAGGCTAGCAGAGACCTCAGGAAGCTTCTAGTTCAACCTCCCACTCAAACTAACATCAGCTTTTCAATCAGACAATTTGCTTAAGGCTTTATCCAACCTACCCTTGAAGACCATGAAAAAAAATAAATATTTTTCCTTTCTTTCTATAGAGATTAGAACAGTATTTTAATAAAAACGCTGGGGAGGGACTTTTTAGGACATCAGGTAGTGACAGAACTAGGGGAAATGGAGCAAAGCTGGAGATGGGTAGATTTAGACTGGATGTGAGGAGGAAGTTCTTCACTCTGACAGTGGTGAGAACCTGGAATGGGTTGCCCAGGCAGGTGGTTGGGGCTCCACCTCTGGAGGTAATTGAGGCTAGGCTGGATGAGGCTCTGGCCAGTCTGATCTAGGGTGGAGTGTCCCTGGCCATGGCAGGGGTGTTGGGACTGGATGATCTTGTGGTCCCTTCCAGCCCTGACTGATTCTTGATTCTATAGTGAGTTACGGTGGAGAAGGTACTTTCTTCTTAAGGCTTGTGTTTGCAGGTGCTTAGAACGTCTAGAAAACAATATGGATGTGTTCCTGTGTGACTTGGTCTGGGTGATCCTGCTGTGGCAGGGGGATTGGACTACATGATCTTTCGACGTCCCTTCCAATGCCTAATGGTTCTGTGATTCTATGATCCTACATGGTGTAGCTGCAGTCTAACAGTCTCTTCTCCTTTCAGCACTTAGACCACTACAGGACTTACAAATAGAAAGGAGGTGCCAGCTCTTTTTCTTCTAAATATGGCACCATGGCTGCTTTCGGTTTCACTGACAGCAGTACTTGTTCTGTAGCTGAAGCACAGAAATCACTACCGAATCACACTGTTTAGGGATAGTAATAGCAAGTGAAGAGTAGTATCAAAGAATAAAATAAATGTGCAGCTGAAAAAGCTGAATGTGGTCATAAACCCTCAAATCATTAACTGCAACTAATTCACAAGCGAAATAGTCCAGCTAATAGCCGATCAAGAGGAGATGAAGATGGAGAAATATGCAAAAATTAGAAGACCAGGGAGGAAGGAACTAGATGGCAACTGACAGAGGAACAAGCATTCAAATATGAAATAGCACATAAAACCAAGGAAAAAATGATAAAACAATGAGACAAAGGAACAAAACCCACCAACTATAACAGAAAAATCTAGACACTAGTATCCATAATCCCAGCAAAGATCCAAGTCTGCACACAACTTCTGCAAATTGAATTCAAAGAAAGAGTAGTGTTTATTAACAAAGGCACACTGGGGAACGTGGGACAGGCAGAGATAAGACAGACAAGAAGCAGAAATCATCAACTTTCTCAATCTTTTATGATCATTTCACCACTGCATCGACACCTTACCCCTCTCACATGTGCACACACAGAGTCTCCATTTCCTGTCACTCATCAGCTGTCTATCATCTCTGATAGGCTTTGTTCCTATCAGCCCAGTGCCAGGATTCTACAGGAAAATATACTTACAAAGACCTAGTTAAAAGTCCAGTAAACTCTAAAAGATGTTTGAGAAGGCAGCGTACCTCAAGAAGTTACTGTGAATTTAAAAGCTGAAATCACAAACGCTTGGGTCTCTTGAAGGCAATAACCTACACTGCAGCCTCCTTCTTGTCTTCACAGGTTGATGGGCAATTTCTGCTGAATATTTTTGTTACTATTAGAAAACATTAAGTGATCAAATATGGTCAAACGGTCTTTGGGGAAAGATAAAGCAGCATCAACATCGAGAGCCTCAAATTTTAGTCAACACTAGGAAGAAAGGAAAGCCAGGATGGATAGTAACTTGCTTGTAAGGGAAGTTCACACGGTGGCATGTGAAAGCACAAGACACAAGAAGTTCCAGCTCTGCCTGATTCACAAGAATACGAAGGAAGCCTAGTCAGTCTTTCTGTGGTTCAGTGACTGTTAACACAAGACAGAACAGACGCAACTGGAAAGCCTCAGAAAGTCCCACACACACTCCCTTGCAAAAGGCACTGTCTGGAGACCACGGAGGCCACAGACTAGTTTCAGCAGAGCACATGCTTGCAACTACATTGAAGGCATTGCAGGTTTGTGTTGAAACGTGAAGAGAATTACTTATAAAATCTCAGTGAGCCTGATAACCACTCTGCCTCTACTTCCATCCTCTTCCTTTCTCACAGTCCTCCAAAATGTACAGTGCCGGTGTTTACACTACACCCTGCTCTCATCTGAGAGTTCAGAGGAGCAATACAATGGCTGAAGCAAGTTGGGTTTTGGCTTGGCTTTCTTTTCTTTCATTTTTGTGGAAGGGTGGGAGCACTGTACTCGCTAATACAGAGGAAACTGAAGCAGAGTGCATGAGAAAGCTACAAAATAAACTTCCATAAAAGTTTTGCTCAGTGCAGCTGTATGATCTAAGATATGGGTAGCTGAAGCCAGTGAACAGCAATAAAGCCAACCAAACCAAATTAAGACACCCAAGGGCAGAAATAAAGAGAATGTTTTAGGAGTCTTGACCTGGGTACCAAGTCCATAACACAGAATGAGTTCAGAAGCAACATCAAACTCCCTGAAGAATTAAGAGAGGAACCTACAGTCAGACAACATACATAAGCTAATATTGGGAAACAGAAAGAACTCTTTGCTCAGAGGCTGTCTGGAACAGGAAGAACAGTGTCTCAGGAAACACTTCCTAGAGGCAGAAAAACATGACCATTTCTTTATCATCATCTGCATTAAAGAAAAATGCCCCATCAATGAAAATATGTTGCTCTTGCCCTGACCTGGAGGCTTATCTCACGTTCGCAATACTTGGCTTTGCGCCTGTGCAACCACACAGATACCCACATCATAGAATCACAGAAAAGTTACTTTGACGAGACCTGTGGAGATTGTGTAGCCCACCTTCTTGCCTGATTCTGTGGGTATCACCCACACTAGCTCACATCAGCTGTGGCCAACTCTTGAAAATTTCCCAGGGTGGAGACTGCAGTCTCTCTCAGTAACATGTTCCAGAGCTGCACTACCCTTCTCATGGGTTTTTCCAGCCATCCAACCTGAACCTCCCCACAGCAGTTCTTGGCTGTTCTTGGCCATGAACAGTTCTTGGCCATGAACAGTTCTTGGCTATTGCTCCTTGTCTGACATTAAAAGGCAGAGTTTAGTTTCATAGTCTTTGCTATTCCCACTCCAGTTGCTGCAAAGATCACCCTACAGCCTCCTCTTCATACCAGACTAATCCCTCAACCTCTTCTTGGAGCACAAGTCCTGTAAGGACAAGACCATCTGAGGAAACTGAGGTTGTTTAGTCTGGAGAAAAGGAGGATGAGGGGAAACCTTATTGCTCTTTACAACCACCTAAAAGGAGGCTGGAGTGAGAAGGGGGCCAGCCTCTTCTCGCTTGTGACAAGTAAGAGCACAAGAGGAAGTGGCTGCAAGTTGTTCCAGTGACGATTAGGCTGGATGTTAGGAAGAATTTCTTCACTGAGTGTTGGGCATTGGAACAGGCTATCCAGCACAGTGGTGGAGTCACTAGCCCTGGAGGTATTTAAACAATCTGATGTGGACCTGGTGCTTAGGGACATGATTTAGTGGTGACCTGGCAGAGCTGGGTCAAAGGTTGGACATGATGATCTTAAAGGTCTCTTCCAACCAATGAGATTCTATGATTTTGTCCTTGTGCTTCACTAATGGTATGGTCTCACCAGTGCCACATATAGGTGGGTAAGAACAACATTGCTTGATCTGCTGGTAATGCTCCTTCTAGCCCAGCATGTCAGTTACCTTACAAGGACTATTAGCTCAACCATACATGGTTCAACCAGTCCACTATAACCCTGAGTTCCTTTCCAGCTAACCTTCTGCTTAGCATTACAAGCTGGAGTTATTCTACCTGGTATGCTAGAAGTTGCTTATTTTCTTGATTAATATAAAGAAATTTCTACTGTCCCTATCTTCAACCTTCTGAAGATTCCTCTGGACTAAAGCTGTGCCATTCTGTGTGTCAATAACTCCCCCCGACATCAAGCCCTATGGATCTGCATACACATGGCTGTCTCTAACTCATTGCTCCTTTCCTGGAGGCTATCCTCCATAACAAACAGCAGTGGTATGTACAGAGCTGGGAGTAGGATTTGTCTGATGCAAAAAAGATATCAGAGATGCTGCTTTGAAATGTCTGCCAGTATGTCGTTCTCTCTTGTTCATCGCTGGGCCTAAACACCATTTAAACTTCTTTTGTAATTGGTGTTCCTGTAGATTCCCTTCTTGTTACCTTTACTGCTCTTTCCTCATCTTAGTTCCAGCTGGGCCTCGACCTTATTCATTTTTCTCAACAAGTGCTCAGACAATATCTTTATGCCCTTCCTCTGGTGTACATCCATCTCTTCAATTCAACTTGGTCACTTTTCTGGCTCACCATGGAACTCTATACTTAGGAATGTGAACCTTCTGCTGAAAACCCATGCCACACAATGAGGCAGATTGTTTCTCACCGCTCATTAAGTTGAGAGGGTTCTTTGCTTGGTTTTGTCTGGTTTTTGTTCATTGTTTTTCTTTTTAAGTCAGCCAACCTTCCCGTGCCACATTACCCCTTTGGCAGCTTCCTTAGGAATTTTGTGTACGAATTCCCTAGTTTAGCCAAACTCCCCTCTATAAAGCCCAGGATCCTAATGTTGCTGCTTCTTTTCCCAGCTTTCCTCTGCACCTTGAACTCAATCATCTCATGGTCACTGCAGCACAAGTTGCCATTTCTGTCATACTTTCTGCTAGCTTTTCCCACTATACTACAGGGACTTACTGGGTTGCTTACGTGGTGCGAGTCTAGCAATACCTATCTGGCTAGATGAAATCACACATGAAGGCAAAGGCTTGCAGCCAGAAAATTTCTGTAATGGTCCATAGAGAGCCTCATCTTCTACATGTTCTTCAGGGTGTAGTGGCCAGATCCCTCCACCACAACTTCATTGTCACTCTGCTCTTAGAACTTGCCTCTGGACAGAGAAATCCTTGGATTTCTACTAGAGCTCTGCAAAATCAAGGAGGAACTTTAGGCAGAGCAGAGCAGCCCCGCTGATCTTCTCTGAAAAGCCTCTGTCTAGTCGTGATAGTACTCCAGCTAGGACGTAACACTTAGTTTACACATTTGAGAAGATCTCCCATTGAAAAATCTTCATAGCATGTATTTTGTGCAAGACAGTGTTACACAAAATATTACTGCTCTGTTTTCACTTTTTTTCTCCATCTTTTCTACATCACCTCTTCCTATCAACCTGTTAACTAGTCTCTCAGCTCTTTAGGGCTAAGCTTTCTTCTTATAGTTGTGTTTCACATGCTTGAGTTTCTATCCTCATGGGCATTAACGTAACAATCATCTTTTAAAAAGTGAAAAGTACGACCAGGGTGAGAGCTGAGGCCGGGGAGCAAGAAATGAGGAGTAACAGGTTCCCAGTACTCATAATTTGCAATTAATCAAACTCGATAAAGACGAATACACATTAAAGCACTCAAAATGATTCGACATAGTTTACAAAAGTAAGCAGACCTCTATGATCTAGTTGTGGTCATTTATCAGTTTTAGGAACAGGAAAACAGTTAATTTTGAATCCATTCAAATAAATGGGAGATAGACCTGTAGGTGATCAAGAGGAGTGAATAGACTCTAATTATACTACTTCTACTCGAAAATTCATTGCAAAATTATGTGCAGTAATTATGCCATTGTTGTACTGAAGCCAAAAAATGAATTAAAAATACCCTTCACTTACACTGATTACATTCCACAATCCTTCACAGAAGATCTAAGAGAACCAGATAAAGACATCAAAATTCCTGTAATAAATCTTCTAACAGAATACACTGGTAATTATTGATGAAGAGTATTGATGAATTAAAGAACATTCAAAAGAATTAACAACTCTGTGGTCTTGAGAGGGTGAAAGCAGATTCTGCTTACTGACTTCTTCCTATTCTGTGCCACTCATAAGAAGAGCTTTGCAAGATTTAGGAGGCTCTAGACCATAAACATGCCCTCCAGAAGGCCTGTAGCATTCATGAAGTGACAGCTCTCCTTGAAGCCATCCTTCCATGCTCACCCTCACCTTCTACTCCAAGTAGAAGTGCTTCCTGCCAAAAGCACCTAAGTCAGGGACAGGAGAAGGCACTTGCCAGCTTTGAAAGAAGCTTCTTTCAAAAGACAGACAGTCAGTAATGACCCACCATGCCCTGAAGTAGCCTGTCATGGTGAAGTGGCTGAATTACAGGATGGTGTATGAGACTTTTGACTGAGCGTGTATTCTCCAGTTGCTCTACTCACATATACTGGTGCTTGCTTATGCCAGAAGCCACCTCTGCTTGTCCAGCTGGCTGCTGTGCTGGCTTCAGGTGGTGAGGAAGGAGTTATCTGCATGTAGCTGAACCACTACATCCTGATGCATTACTTTTATTACATTGCTCGGACACAATAAGCAGTAAAACAATGCTGAGATTTTAATTCACTTCTTATAAGCTTCTGCTGAAAGCACGACACTGTCCAGATTTTATGTCAAGTTGCAGCTGGTTTCCCCACTGTAAAATGTCTTATTAAAACACGGTTCTTCAAGAAGAAAGATTAAAGCAACCTGGTGAATTAATTCACTGTCACACCCATGGCTGACTCTCATCTGTCTCTTAAGCACTCTTTCCTGCCTATGTTGCCTAAGAAGTGTCTTTTCACCTCAGTTTTTCTCCTGAGTCTTCATTGTGAGGAATAATAATCACGGACACAATTCAGGCAGTAGGTGGCTTCTGTGCAAAACTATTCTTCATTGCTCTTGCTAAGATGAACAGTGCTGTCCCGCTCTTTCCTGGCCCGCACTTTACAGCTAAGGAACCAGAGGTCCCAGAAGGGTCATGTATTGAGTTGGCAAATGACAGAGGAAAAAGCCATATAGAGGCTGCTGTCAGCATCCAGCAGGCTATCTTGAAGACGGTTTGTTCTCCAGCCTAATCTCAACAATCACTACTGATATGAGTCATGTTTCCCACGCTGTCACTGGTTCCTCAACTGTGTGATGCTGCTAAACAGGGCTCTGAAAGGGGATTTCAGGCACCAGCTCTCGCCCCAATTACTCACACAGAGCCACCACTGTTAAGAAGACAGATACAGTAATTAACCTATGACACACCTCAGGGTTTAAGTAGTGCTCCAGCCTCCTTACTTGCAGGATTTCATGAAACTACCACAGATTTTTGGAAGGTACAGCACAACCATGGCATATTATGGTGTGAAGCCTTTTCAAGCCTTGAGAGCAATTTTTATGTAGTTACTTGGGGTTTTTTAAGTCCTTAAAGAATAGAGCTTCGTTTTGGCAAGGACATGTAAAAGCAGGAAAGCAACAGACAGTTCCAGCCTGACTCTCAGAGAGAGGCAAGATCTTTAAAATAGCATTTCCGCTTCTTTTGAGGCTACAGCTTGTGGTTTCGTCTGATGTACCTGTGTGGCAACCTATTCAAATGAGCCCACATGCAGCCTCATATATTATAAGATATGCGAAGGAAAGAGGAATTTCCAGTGGAAAATGTGATTGAATGGAGAAACGTTCACTTGGACAGCCTCTTACCCGAGCACATCAAACAACTAGAGGTATCAGCCAGTCTTTTTTTCCGTGCCACAAGGCACTCTCTCTCTACTGCTTACATCAATTAGAACTCATAAGGTAATTACTGGGCACATCAAAGCATAATGCCTCCCTTCAGAAAGGCTCAGGAGCCTGCCCACTCACATTGTGGTCTGCAAGGAACTATGAATCCTCCAGCACTTAGTGATGTGTTTCACACCTGAGCTCTGGGCTCTGGGCAATGTTTTTAGGCTCATCTAGCCCGGACACTCTTGGGCTTAGTCAAACATTCTCTTTTTATCACACTTCATATTAATAAGAACTACTTCTAGGACACAACATTTACAATTTAGTATTTCGTTAAGAAAAGAACCCACCTATTAACTGAATATTTCAATATTGTGGTAATAGTACAAGACAAAGTACGTAAGTGTGTTCAGGCTTTGAAATAGTTTGTTCTCAAGACCTGCATGTGGACGCTTCCAGTGTCTCAGGGAAGATGTATCTGCATGTATATCAGAATCACAAGGATTTTTGTGTGCCTCAGGCTCCTGTCCACCTATAGATACTAATTACACTGGTCGCTGCATTTGTCAACACGCCTGGGTGGTTGGTTTTTTTGAAAACCAGAATGATGCCTAAAGCTGATGCTTAAGGGAAATGTCAGATGAGAGAGGGTCAATTTGAAAAGGGCAAAGGGAAAGGTGCTGTTATGGTTTGGGCCAGTTTAGGTTTTGTTGTTTTTCAGACAAGTGTCAAACCATCACTGTTCATCACAAACAACCCTTCTTGTTTCAGTGACACGAACTACAAATGCACTTGTTCTGTGATGACAGTGGTCTGATTTGGAAACCAGGAATTCTCTACCAGAAATGATCCATGCTGTGCCAAAAATCTCCACAGCAAAGTTAGGTCCAGACCCCAAAAAGAGCTGTCTGAACTAGAAGTTAATAAATCCTCCAACTGATCAGGACGTGCTACTCTGCACCGCAGTCCTGCCTGGTCTCACCCCAGCTGTACATCCCAGTCTCCTCCCTGGCATTAGCTCTCACATTCCTCTGCTTTACTGGGTTAATTTCTGTTACATGGTCAGTTTTCTGATCTGCTCGCTGTGTAGGGGTACTAGAAACACTGTACAAAGGAACTGACAGGAATGTGTGAGCAGGGATATTCAGTAGAGGTCTCATTTTCAAGGTTGTTTATCTGAGACTCAGCTTGTGAAATTACCCAAGAAAGTGCAGTAAAGTGATAGAAGTGAGAGGTCGGTGCTCAATGGCCTTTACACATCTTGTCTTTGGGAACCTTCATGCACAGCAGAGGGAATCCTAAGTACAGAGCATGCAGCTGCCTTGGGAGCAGGTTGCTAAATGACCCTGGACCTGATACACTGGAGCTGCAGAGCGCCATGTCAGTGCTGCTGCTGGGGATAAAAGCAGGGGTTTCAGCTGAAGTCTTCACTCTCACACATCCCATTTAACAGCAGCAACAAGTTGCATTCTCCAGGCTCCCCACTCTCTCTCTCTGACCTAGCTGCTTTTCCTCCCTTTTCCTCTCCCACAGCCTGAGTCCTCTCAGCATCTCCCTTTAGCAGTACTGAGTTTGGTTTGCACACTAAGAAGCCCTGTGCAACCTTTGCCATATGGCTCTGATCAGGACAGCTGCCACCACAAATCTGCAAGGCCAGGAGGTAAAGGCCTCCTCACCCTACCTTACATGTTCATCTGGTGTAACCCGCAATTGCTTGAATGCCTTTAGAGACATGTGTAGCTAGGCAACTTAAGGACATGGTTAACAGTGGACTTGGTACAGTTAGGTTAATGGTTGAACTCACCCATCTTGAAGCTATTTTCCAACCTAAAATATTCAACAATCCTATGGTAGTCACCAGCGATCAGGTCCCTAGAACTATGGCTATCTGCTGCGAATGGCCATAGATACCATGGTTCACCGTAACAGTCTGACAAAGGGGTTTTGTGGTTGGTTGTGTGTGTGATTTTTTAAAAGGTCAAAAGAGCTGGAAAAGGATAAAATGGATTTGAATTAAAATGAAGTTTTGCAAAAATTAAAGCAAATGCAGTCCTTTGCCCAGCTCAGCATAACTGTAATTTCCTCCTGTGTCCCAGCACAGACACATCTGAATTGGAGACAAGAGTGATCTTAATAAACAGTATTAAAATGCATATTTTTCATTGAACTGGACACCTGTTGCAAACCTCCTTCAAAAGAAACTATATATTACTAATTGCAGGCTGTCACAGAAAGCTTTATAATGCCTCAAAGGCATTGGGTCAATGTGTTAACAATTTGGTTCATATGCTTAGTGGAAAATAAAGAGAAAAGTACTTCAAGGCATGCTTGTTCCCCACAAACTAAGATTTTCAGCTTTATAGTTTGATGAGTGGCTTTATGTTGGAAACTTTATAGTTGTAGAAGGAGTTAAAAAAGCCAACGACACTGCAGATCTAGTATTGAAATAGTAACAGTGAAGGAACAAAAGAGTTGGAGAGGTTCCCTAGGAATGAAGGAATTATTGCTGTGTAACCAAAGAGCTATTTTTCCTTCCCTACTTTCTCAAGGCAAAACTTTGGTTCTCGTCTCTCTAAAAAAAAACCTTTTCAGGTGATGTCTGCTTCACTCACAAAGAGAAGATGTGTGAGGAAGGATGGTGTCTAGGGAGAAATGAAGCCAAGAACATTTATTAGAAGATATTAACTATATCAGGAAAAGTACTTCAAACTCTGATTTAATTGAAATCAGGAGTGTAGCTGGAGAAAAGAAACGTCGCAAACATACTCTGGAGAGCAGTGCTGAAATACATGCTGCATTGACCACTGACAGTCCATAGAGAGCTGGCAGGTCACACGGTGCTGGCTCTCCTCCTTGTTTCCAGCTGCTAAATTACATTAAAGTCAGCTTAAAATTCATTAAACGCCTTCCTATTATTACTTTTCCACATAGGCAGTTGTTATAGCTGCTGCTGAGACATTATGTGACAGTGACAGCAAAGGGAGAGGTCCTGAGTAAATATGAATGGGAAAGAGAGGTCATTTTGACTGGGAAAACACTTGGGACCCCTTGCAGCAGAATTTAGCTCCTTTTCGAAAGATTAAAGATTGTGAATTCAGATGCTCAAATGCTCCAAGGATACCTAAATACTGATTGTGGAGGTCACACCTTGTTTTGTAGTTTTGTATAAATTTGGAACCAGCCAGAATCACCCTTCTGTGAGCCTGTCATTGCAGTGATGCTGACCCAGTGTCACTGATAATTACAGGTAATTTCAAGTGCTGTTGTTAATTTGCCTTTTTCAATCACTCGGCAAAGCCTTGCAGGCTTTGTCCGGTATATAATAGTGTTGAAGCTAATAAGATTTCTTCCATCGGGGATTAAAGGAATTGGATTTCACTGCAGATTTTTTTTAAAAGGCTTTGCACTATCTCTTGCAGGTTTTGGAAAAAAAAATGTTAGTTTCCACCAATTTTGGTGGCAAGTTCTTCAAGACCAGGATACAGAGGACTGAAATTCAGGTGTTACTCACTTCAGAAGGGAATCTCCCTTACAGGTGGAAGTGGAGGGGAGAGCAGAGGTCCTTGTTTACACCCCCTATAAGCCTTTCTGCTTGTATGCCAATCTTTTTTAATAAAAGATCAAAAATATAAAGATTCATTGCTTGAATTCTGGCCTTTAAAGGCATGTCCCATGAAACAAAGAATAAAGTGGCATGAAATAAATGCAGCTTTGCCAACAGGACAGAAATGGCAGTCCAAGCCCAATATTACGTTGAAGTCAAACATCAGTCACCGTGCTGTCCATTCATCACCTGCATCACCTAGTGTACATGAGAAAAACACGCCAAAGGGCCTTCAACACCACTCACTCAAAGATCAAACCCATCAGGGTTTTTTCTAGAATAGAAAAGTAAGAACTTACTGGAGAAAGAAACTGTTTTTAAATCTAAAAAGGAAGACATAAACCATTTTTAGTGACTCATACGACTTAGAGCCGTAGACTATTTAAAATAGTATTTACAGTTTCTGAAGGGAAGAGTTTCAGAATAGCATCACTAAAAATACTCCAATGGCTTTAAAGATTTACTGTCCATGCCCAGAATTCTTGAAGAAAGCAGAATATTAAAATGATATAGGTCCTAACCAGGAAGTCATGCCTCTGCACATCTTACAGCTGGAGCGTACAGGGAGATGCAGAGGTCCATACATTGCAGACCCCTTCAGCATGCCATGCAGCTCTTCTCTGTATGCAATTCCCATTGGTGTCATCGATACAATGATGCTTTCAGCATGCAGTAGTCATATGTACTCATTCTAACCTTTGCTAAATATCTGGAGCTTAACTTGGCTTGTTTGGCAACTCAGCTGCAGCAGAAATATCTCATGATCATGGGCTTTCTATGGCTTGGAGGTATAGCAAGAGCATTTGAATCAGCTCTTGCAAATGTGCAGCACAATAACACAAGGCTGATGAGACTCCCCTGAACCTAAAGGGCTTCTGGGGCTCAGTTAATCCTGAAGGTCTCCTCAGTGGAGTATCTACCGTGGAGAGATGGACTGCAGGGCCACCGGTTCCCTTATGTTCCTTGGTGGAGTTGTTCTGCCCCCGCATGGCAGGTCACTGGCAGAGCATGGTACCGGACCTCAGCTTCACGCAGACAAACCCATCATCTCATTGACAAAGTTTATGTGCCACATGAAAGGGACCTACACTGGGAGTTCTGAGCACTGTATTCTGTTACAACTGCACATGCCAGGTAAAGGCAGGAGAAAGGTGGCTGAAGGAAGTCTATAAAAAATTAACGGCTGACACAAATGTCGACCTCTGAAAAAAGAGTGGCCAGAAGTGAGGATGTAACTTCTTGCAGGCTTTGTGGTGTGTTCTCATCTGGAGTACTGATTTTAAAAGAAGAGGAATTAAAAGCGGTTTTTAGACAGGATTGCAAACCTGGCCCCTGGAAGCAGAGGCCAAAATGGCATACAGGGTGCAACTGGGAAGGAGGAATGAGGAAGTTGATGAGGTCTTCTACAGGCAGCTGACAGCAGCCTCACAGCTACAGGCCCTGGTTCTCATGGGGG
>JAOXOE010027294.1:0-18798 GCA_028565055.1 Phoeniculus purpureus
ACCCAGAGTGATTCTGGTTCTATAACATCTCCAGTGAAGTGATCCTGCTGTGGCAGGGGGATTGGACCGGATGATCTTTCAGGATCCCTTCCAATCCCTAATGATTCTATGATTCTATTCTATGATATTGTTGACATTTTTAATTAAACATATTCAATGTCTATATAACTTTGATCTGTAAAATACATTCCTTCTGAACAGAGTATCTAAGCAGCGCAAGGTATATTTGAGGCTTGTACGCTTTTGAACGACACTTGGTTGAGGTATAAAGGGTGGACTTCTGTGTGTCTGGGTTCTGGGTGCATGAATTCATTCTACCAATCTGAACCACGAATCTGCAGTACTAACGCAAAGGAACTACATACTCTCTGCTAGAGGACTGAAGCGGGTTAAAACTAAGAAACTGCCTTGTTCCCGGGTTTTCGGCACCAATTTTGTGGTGGGTTCAAAACCACAATTAAAGATAAGGGAAAGCAAAGAAGTTAGGTCTTGATGAGATCTCGGATAAATCTGCCACACAATGGATAGCTTAGGAAACTGAAAGAGGGTTTATTAACTCTATAACTGTATACAGAAAAGAAGACAAGGTTAAGCAAGTTAGTGCACACAAACTGTGTCACAAATGCCACCACATATTCTGAGAAAAATACAGTGGGAGATCACGATCGTAGTGGTCCTTGGGTCTTTTTTCGCATCACAGATCTGGGGGAAAAGAGCGTGTCAGTCATGTACTACCACCCTCTCTATTATTGATGCATCGCCCCTGTCTGTGGTACAGCGGCACCCCAAGCTGTTTGCAGACTGGTGAACTCTTCAACTCTTCAGCATAGCTTCTCCAGCTCAACTCTCTCAGGGCAGCCTGGTTCCTCAGTGCCTGAACTGCGTCCCTTGGTGCAGGGGACATGCTTTCAAACAAATATCCCAGACTCTGTCTCTCATGGTTTATGTAAATGTAATTATGCTATATATTTTGTCTTAACAGAAATAATTATATTTGGGTATGTCGTTCATATAAACCAAAATCTGTAAATGTCAAAACACATGAGTGGAGTATTTTCCTAAATAAAATTATTTATAATTTTGATTATACACTAAACACCCATTTGAAACATTAAATACGCAGCGGTTTCCTGAAGTCACTCTATTGCAATATTGGTTTAAGCAATATTACTTGGGAATTCCAGGCTGCTCACTTCAGTAAAGGAGCTGGCAAATATTACCTTTATACGAGTACAGTCACTGTCAGAGACATGCATCTTGTTATACTTTTTTCTCTTTCTAATTACTTTGACTGTGGTGAATGTTGCTTTCTCATATCTAAGAATTTCAGCCAATCACACAATGTTTTTTCTGCCATTTAGAAATAAATTACAAATCAGGAAAAATTTACAGACAAGGCAGCTATTGGTGTTTGCAAAATAACCTATTACAAAATTCCGTCCAAAAAACGTAATAAAGTTCATGGCCAAGCAGTGAGTTCATTGTCACTGACTTCATAAAGTGCACGTCAGAGAAGGCTGGGTTCCTTCGGTTCCTGTTTATCATACAGAAATGAAGGAGAATTCATTTGATTGAAAGCAATGCTTTGCTTTTTCTTTTTTCCTAAAGAAGCAGAGACCCTCTGTCCCAAGTTTCCCATGATGAATTAAATATACATCATTCCCATGAGCTTTGTGATAAAATAAGTAAGACTTCCAACCAAATATAGATGTATAAAAGTGCATAAAAAAACTGTGGTATTTGTGGCTGCTGTTGATTTTGATGCCAACAACGAGGGGAGGGGGGAAGTATCAGCATCCAGTCTCACTTTTGGTAATGGAAGACGAGTATTGGAGGAAGTGCTTTCTGTCTCAGTCTCTGCTTCTCCACATAGAATAATAGAGTCATCTTGTGTGGAAAAGGTTTTTTAAGATCATCAAGTCCAACCATTAGTCTAACTGTACCAAGCCCACTACTAAACCAAGTCCTAAGATCTATATCTACACAACTTTTAAACACGTGTAGAGATGGCAATTCAGCCACCAACCTAGAAGCCTGATGACCTTTTCAGTAAAGATGTATCTCCTGACACCTACCCTAAACTTCCCTGGGTGCAACTTGAGGCCATTTCCTCTTATCCTATCTTTCATTACTTGTGGGAGGAGACTAACACTCATTTTCCTACTGTCTCTTTTCAGGTAGTTACAGACAGTAATAAGGTCTCCTCTCAGTCTCCTCCTCCTCTTCAGACTAATTAGCCCCAGCTCCCTCAGCTGCAGATCAAAAGGCTTGTTCTCCAGACCCTTCACCAACCTTGTTGCCCTTCTTTGGACACATGCCAGCACCTCAATATCTTGCTTGTATTGAGGTGCCCAAAACCAAACCCAGTACTCAAGGTGTGACCTCGCCAATGCCAAGTACAGGGCCACGATCCTTCCGTACTCCTATTTCTGACATCTAGGTACTAGTCAAACAGTACTCCAGTACTGTTCTATGCAGCTCAAGATACACTATGTGAATGATGATGAAGCTTAGATAAATTAGGTGAGCTGCCTGCAGTCAAGTAACAGTTTTATCTTAACGAGTTATCAGTTCAGCAGAGCAACAGTTTCTAGGGGTTCTCCAGAGGCCTTCCAATGAACCAAAGTGGTGTGTTAAGTAACTCACAAAACACCTTTAACAAATGCACACAGTTTACACAGTTTATTGAGTTTGGACGGGGCCCTCAAAGGCTCCAACCATCCTACTCAAGCTGGATACAAATAACTGAAAAGCATAACCACCTAAAAAGTCTAAATCAAACTACACAAAAACATATCAAGATGGGTCTCAGACATCTCCAGAGAAGTGGACTCCACTACCTCTCTAGGCAACCCACTCCTGTATTTAATAACTCTTACTATAAAGATTTTCCTCACGTTTAGGTGAAACTTCCTGTGCTCAAGTTTGCATTCATTAACCCTTGTCCTGTCTGATGCTATTGAAAAGAGACTATTCCTTTCGTGACAGCTAGCCTTCATGTAAAGATGAGATTTCTATCGAATATAGGGTATTAGCCTCCACAGAGCCTGCAAAATGAATGCAAATTCCAAACAAAACTGTATGCAGAAATAATGTCCTGAAATTTTGCAAACAATCTAGTTGGTTCCTGGAGAGGAAGGCATCTCTGCATGACAAAACCTGTCGAGGGAATGGAAGTGGTGGACAGGAACCCAGCATGAAGAATTTTTCTTCAAGAACATACTGTAAATTTTTAATATGTTCATTGAGCTGGCAGAGAACCGGTTTTGGTGCCTCATTTAGCTCAGCAAACTGCCTACAGCTGTATTTCTCCACTCTAGAAAGCTGATGGACAAAGTCACCCTTTCCAAAAACCACACTTATTTCTAGGAGTGCCCTTAGGTGCACCTAATCTGATGTAGTCCTTATTATGTCATTTCCTCTTCAGTTAGTCAGAGAAGATTCTGCTTATCAGGAAACAAAAGCTCAATTTAGAAGTCTTTAAGACCTGTGAGAAAGGTCCTCAGTGAAGCAGCAGATGGACTTGGTTGCCTGTAGGACAGTTTAGTCAGGCTGAAATTTTTAATTTCTAATGTTATGTTGCCCTTATTTTTGTTGGATAAAGGGAGAAGCGCTTCTTTTTCTGCATATGCTGTGATTCAAATCAACCATGCAGTAAGTTTTCCATTTGCCTATGTACTTCATACAAATGTAGGTAACAACTCCTCAGCTTCTGCTCTAACAAATTGAATTGACAGGGAAGTTATGTGAACACCTCCCAGGAATATCTTAGTTTAATTTTTATATAACATCATTATTCTGCTCTTAGCCAGCATTTCGTAACACCGTAGTTCTTTCAGCTTTGTTAAGAAACATATTTGTGTATATTATTTTAGGATATTGTTTCAGACCTATTTTTGATAATCAAAACAAACAGTGTTGTGACCAGTTACTCCCTGCCCAAGCTCTTTCCTATTACCTCATCTCTGCTGTTATTTTGCAGAGGATTAAGGAGGAGGAACATCTGGTTTCACTGACCAAAGAGACTGGGTGTTGGTCAGTCCTTCAATGGATAGAATGTGTGACAAATTCTTGCCCTTTAAAATTATTCGGTCACAGACACCGTGTCCCTCTACAAGCATAAAAAGCCACCAGTTAGATACCATCCATTAAGTATTAGCAGATTTTTTCAACCAGTTGAATACTACAGATTGCTTATTTATAGCTGTTCTCTGCATCTGTAGTTTGTGTGCAACTAGTCATTAGGCTAAGTGATGTTTAAACCAGCATTAGGTGTTCACATATATGGTGAGTGAAGAGACACAGAGACAAAATATTGGGTTAGCTAAGCAGGGGCGGGCCTGGTTTGTACTTGTGATGGGAGACAGTCTGGGTACACCAGGCTTACCCTGCTCCAGCAAGGGAAGTTGGACTTAGATGGTCTTTCAAGGTGCCTTCCAACCTCTAACATTCTGTGAAATGCTGTCAAGTAAGCAAAAAAAAAATCACAGCATCTTTTTATTGTAGTCTGTCAAATTGTACTAAAAAGCACTAAATTTCAGTCAGAATAAAGCATTTCAGATTTTGGAAGTTAAATAATGCATACATTTCAAGAGACATTAAAACGTTACCTAAACTCATAATAGACATGAAATAGGTGGAGGTTACCCCTGTGATCACAGCATATCACACAGGTGCTGTGATGCAAAAGGGAAAAAGAAAAAGCTGGAGACCCACATCAATACGAATCTGAATCTGAAGTGTTTGTTACTCAATTCATGCCTTACCTGTGTCCTCCTAAGAGAAAGTACTAGCCAAGCAGGACATGATAAAGTCTGTTTCCACCTGTTCAATAAAGAAGTATCATTTTGCAAAACTAGGTGAGAAAGTTCCTTCCAAATTAATGTGTGAGGTTAGATGATAAATGAAAGTTTCCTGAGTTTTGGCTATAATAATGACTTCAAGGAACAACTGTATATGTGAAGTTCAGTAAGGATAACGAATAAAGGGCAATTTTGTTCTTCCTAGCCTTTGCTAGGAAACGTATAATGCGTAAATAGAAGCAAAGGTCAGAAATGACCATGAAAGTATTTTATGTGGCCAATCACATCCTTTGTAGAAGATTTCCTTCAGGTATTTAATGAAAATATTTTCAGGAAAATGTGTATTCATTTCAAAAACCCTAGATAAGGATAACACCACTATTTGCTATTAAACTCTCCTAATATTTAATGACTTTCAGTGTTAGGAAATAGCCCCTTACCCAAGATTAAGTTTATCTTCAGCTTCCTGTCATTTAACCTTGATATGCCTTAGATAGCAAAGTTGAAAAGCCTAGCACTATCTTCTCCACATCGTTTCCACATGTGAGTACCTATGCACAAAGATCAAGCCACCTCTTCACTTTTTTTGATAAGGAGAACAAATATAACTCCCTAAACGTGCTATCACAAGGATTCCACAGTCACCTTTGTGTCCTTCCTGTGAACCCTCTGCAGTATTTTCACGTGTTCTGGAAGTGTGGGCACTAGAACTAAGCATGCTGTTTGATGGTGTGTATACAGGCAAGGTCACTTCCCTACATCTGTTTGAGATCCCTCTTTTCACAGACTCAAGTACTGAGTTCTTGGTACAGCACCACAATGCGAACACCTTTTTAGCATTTTGCGCTTGACCAAGAGTTCTTCTCTGGAGCACAAAGTTGTTCCAGTTTACACAGTTAAGGCAACTAATTAGCAAGACAAGGCCAAAGAAAAGACTCCTAGAGATGCCTGTCAATGTCAGCTGCAACGAGGCTCCTGGAATGTGCAAGATCCTAAATGAGTCACCTTAATCTAATGCATGAAAGTAGTCTGAGCAGCGATCTGAACCTCCACCTTCTAGGGCATTCTGATGTGTTTCAGTTACAAGCTATGTTCACTATTCCAAGTTACATTACTTTGGATATGGTTGTATTAAATATTTCTTAGCTAGCTGTCCTTTAATTCAGAGCACTCAGAGCATTCCACAACCTGAACATACACAGAGCTCTCATTAGCCTTTTCATCTTGTATGTCTCACCTAGGAACATTTATTAATGGAGAGGAAATAGGAAAGAAATAAAGGATTGCCTAAATCACTGCTAACTTTAAAATGATATTTCTGTCAAAACCAAAATTAAGGTAAACCTTCAGTAAAGGAGGATTCATTGATTAATTCACCACCTACTAACGACTGTACTTTCATATATATCAGCAGTTTTTCGTTCTTAATAGCTCTGCAATGCAGACTGTTTCATCAAAGAGCTATGTGTTAAGTGAAATGCCCTGAGGAAAGTCAAGCGTTCTCTATCAACACAGTTGCTCTTATCAGTCATTCTTACACATTGAAATAGACAACAGGTTTGTTTCACAGCACTTTTCACCCATACAATGAGGTGAATGCCATTCATTACGTTTGAATACTTTATGGTCATATGTGAAGTTGAAGTTTAATTTGGAAATTGGTACAGAATGTGAATTGATCAGCCGTATGAAATGAATTTTCCATCATATTAGAACTGCCCTTTGAGGGATTAAAGACAGATGGTCAGGAGAGAATGAATCAATACAGAGGAATAATAGTGTTATCCCCAAAAGAAAGAAATACTCCACCTGTGTGGTAATTTGTTTCAAGTAGAGAAAATATTCTAGCCTTCGTCATAACAACTTTAGATTCTGCCATGCTTATGTGTGAAAGTATTTTTCTAAGTGAGGGCACTCAGTGGAGTCTATGGCCTTGTTGGAGGAGTGGAAGTACTGCTTGAGAAGGTGTTAGTCATAATTAAAACAACAAATCTGAATGACATGATTATATTTTCACAGGCTTATCCTTGATATTGAAGAATTATTCTATAATTTATTTATTTGTTCTTATTTCACTGAGTTCTATCCAGGAAAATTATTCCAGATTTAAAATCCAACTAAGAAGTAGTGTTACTTGCAGCTCATGTGTCATCAAGAAGCAGTAGATCAACTCCTCCGCCCTTTCTTTCAGTATGGCTCACTTTGGCATGTCCTGTTGAGGATTTGAAAAAGGACTATTAGCTTTCTAAAGGTTCATGTTTCTGAAACCTATTCTCAGTTCAATGTAGCTGTTGTCCACTCAATACTAAATGCATCTGTTGATTCATCCATCACAAAAGCCTGGACTGTAAAGTCAGACCTCAGAGCAGTATCCTTAGAGTTTTTTTTCATGACCTTTCTCCCCAGTTGTTATGATAGCAATCATTACAGGAGAGGAATTTTATTTGGTATTTACTCTGATGTGACCCTCACAATCTGCTAAAAAGCCTGCTAAAAGCAAGGAAAAGAGAGTATCTTGGCTAGCAAAGCTCTGCATAAAAGCTGTGAACTTCTGCACAGAAATGCCTTCATTTTTATACAGGAATTTTGGACTATCTTTAGCTACCATTTCACCTGGCCATAAAGATACGTCTTCATATCATCGACTCATAGAATCACGGAATTTTCTAGGCTGGAAAAGACCTTAAATGTCATTGAGTTCAACCACCACCAAAATATACCAAGCCCTTTACAAGTCATGTCCTTAAGCTCCTTATCTACATGACTTTTAAGCACATTCAAGGGTGATGGCTCAACTATCTCCTCCAATGGAAGTCAGCTTCTTCCAATGCCTGATGATACCTTCAGTAAATAATATTTTCTTAATGTCTAACCTAAACTTCCTCTGGCTCAGCTTGAGGCTATTTCCTCTTGCCCTACTTGTGATGTAGGGCAACATCCACATCTCTACAACCTCCTTTCAGGTAGGCAGGAGTAAAGTCTTTCCTCAGACTCATTTTCTTCTAAACTAATTAACTAAACATCCATTCTTCTGAAAAATGAACTAAATATCCATTCAGACATTCTAATTCTACAGATCCTGTATGAGTTTCCTGAAATCTTTATATATATTACCTATCACACTGCTGATATATATAATCAACATTGGTTTTGCCATGGCAGCACAGTGATTTCATATATACAGTTTGAGGTTGTGCAAAGGTATACTTCCTAAAAATCTGACCCATTGAACCACTTCTCCTTAAACATATTTAACAGCTAAGGATAAACTTCTGCACGTAGGGTCATTGTGGGGGTTTTTTGTTGTTTTGTGTTGGGTCTTTATTTCACGTGCATTAAATCAGGGAAATGTATTATTTCTGTCACTTTAAGCCAGATATTTTGACACAAGTCACAAATTTCTAATCCTTTAGCAAATTCAGGCAGCAGTCTGACATAGCTCCAGATTTAAAACATGTTTTCAGATTGGGGCCAGACATGTCTTAATCATTTAAGTGTGGAGTAAAATGCATAGACCTGAAAAATACATCTGAATTTTTAGAGAGGATTTAATGTCTGTAATATTTTATGCACTCTCATCCCATAGGACGATTGCTTTTTTCAGTATGTCACTGGGTAGTAAAGAGGATTGAAAACAGATCTTCAGAAGAAATACTACCTCCCAAATAATCTTAATTATGTCAAATAGAAGAAACCTGACTATTTCAGCCAGCTCTTTGGGAACTCTATTTCTGATGCTGTATCCCCATTTGGCCTGGAAAATAGACTTGAACCAAGAAGGAACGTGTAACTATATAAACTTAAATACCATTTCTTAGATCCATCTGAAAGTCAGTGTTCAGATATTACATCATGAAATTAAAATGCATTTCACTGTTGGAGCATCCTTGTGTGATTCCTGCATATGTCCGCATGCCTGTGTTATTTTTACTTCAATAGAGGCAATCAGAATTGGTCTGTATTATTACAAACATTTGGAGCCCAGATTTCTTCATATAATTGCCATGTTATTCATTTTCTATCAGTTTTACATATTTGATTTCTTGTATGTGTTAGATGCATGTGTATCACTTAGCCACCTATCTAATTTGGGACTGTACCACATACTGGCAGTACACATTTTTCTTAACACAAAAACTTGTTCTGATTAAATACAGAATTCTATATGATATGGTATATCTTCTCAGCTGTGGTGGGGGGGGAATTGAACTAGATGATCTTTCGAGGTGCCTTCTAATCGCTAATGTTCTTTGATTCTGTGATGATCTATGAGGTCTCTTCCAACCTTGGTAATTCTGAGATTCTGTGATATTTCTCTTACTATGTGCCACCTTGATGAGGCACATCAATAAGGAAAAGTCATGGCATTGTGGATTCATTTTGGAAACATATTTCAAGTGTTTGTTCTGCTGATTTACAGACATGTTCTATGATGTTTCAGATTTACTTTTTTAATGGGAAAGTCAACATTCCTGAGAAAAGCCCCTACCTAGTATATTCATTGTGTCTTTTTATGTCAAAATAAAAACGTAAGGATAAGTGAGTATAAAAGAAAGAACAAAATAAATGAAAAGTTCTGAGAACATACACATTAAAAAATATTTGCAAAGAAATGTCCTTAATATATGCTAAAAACATAGTGTAAAAGAAAATGGAAATCAAGCTTAGGTCTGTTGTGTGCAATGCACTTTCTATTGTGGTAGCAACATTTCTCTGGATTTATTCAGTATTCAATTTCTCACATGAGAAACAAGCCCCAGATACACCAATTAAATGCTCTACAAATCTTAGACTGGAATAATTTTGAAGCAAGTTGTTTGGTTCCTCATATTAGTCTGTGTGAGCGTGCGTGGGTAGAAGTGAGTGTGCAAAATGCCAGATTTTAAATGTGCAATGTTAAGATTAATTCAGATGGGAAAGCACATATGGGCAAGAAATGTTTTCTTTGTTTAGAAATAGCACACCTGCTTTGTTAAACATTTTTAAATTTGATTTCCTACAGAACGAAGTCTGTTACTGTCTCGGAGACTTCATAAGTTGCAATCATTTTCATGGCACTAAAGACAATAGATAAAGTTGCGCTGTGCCCCACTGCGAAGACTGTCGTCACAGTTTTTCTGTTATATAACTACTGTTTTGTTACTGTGATTTTAAGACAGTTTTAGAGAAACAAAAAATGGAACCAGTGAATATTTTTAAACAAGACTCTCAGCATCATTCTCATAAGGAATAAGCAAAATTGTCAATGGATTTCATTGCAAGAGCTCTGTGAGAGGCTCTAACCCTGCAAATGAAAATTAAATAGTGGTTCAAGGAAAGCTTCTGAACTTGCTCTCTTTGCATGTCAACAAACCCTTGGCAGCCCTCTCTCTTCCATGCCCTCTGTATTTGCACCTCTCTTTCTTGCTCTGGGCCTCAATTTCCAGCTCTGATGAATCTTGTTGAAAGCACACTTTACCAGATCATTCAATCAGTGAGTCCATTAGTTGTTCTCCCCCTGGGCATTCAGTGTGTTCTTGTGTTCTCCTGACCCTTCCCAACAGTCTTTTATCAAATAGGGTATTCTGATAGAGTAAGGTGGATCTTTGATATTTAACTCCCTGTTTTGATGCTTTAGGGATTACTCGAATACAAAACCAGAGAGCATCATACGACACCAGCACTACAAGGCTTTATTACAGGTATTAAAGTAACGCTCCTCGGAGTTCCATGCAAGAAATGCATCTCTATTTTACTCTTTCCCATTTGATGTACTTTGCATATGAGCCTTCTAAACTAAAGTTGTTTTTTTTAAAAGTCTTAGTGATATGACTTTCTTGTAAATTAAAAGGATCAGAGTCCTTCCATGTAGCCATTCTCACTCAAAGGTTGAATAACCATCAGATCCATAACACTAAGTATTAATTTGTCCACTGGGTTACAGTAATGGCAATTAATATATCCACAGTTAAAACTATGTCCACAAAAATCTGCACTCTCTCTTCTATGTACTCTAAATATATCTTACTATCCAACAATACAAGCAATATGACTTAAAAAAACCCTCAAAACCAAAAAACAAAACCAAAACCTCACAAAACTTCCCAATCATGAGCATCCACCTTCCCCTGCAAAAACCCCAAACACCAAAAATAATAACAACCACAAGAAGTCACAGGTCTTCTGGGCAGCAGACTTTGGAGAGTGTGTATGCACAGTTATGCATGTAGTTAAATAGTCTGAAATGTTTTGCAATTAATTTCGAAAAATACCAATATGATACGAATTTTTAAAAATCATTTTGCAAAAAATAGAAGTTTTTTCCTCATAAATAAATTTCTGTACGAAAGCTCAACTTAAGTGCCAGATTCAGTGAGAGGATACAGCCATCATATTAACATTGAGAACAGGCTCATGCACATTGAGACTAGGCTCATGTACATTGAGAACAGGCTCATGTACATTGAGAACAGGCTCATGTACATTGAGAACAGGCTCATGTACATTGAGAACAGGCTCATGCACATTGAGAATAGGCTCATGTACATTGAGAACAGGCTCATGTGCTTTGATGAATAGCAGTTTAAGTCAGTTGTATGTTTTAAATTAATCACTTGCATAAATGCTTGTCTGAAGCCAAGCAGCACTTGGCTTTCGAGAAAGCAGTTTTCTACAAGAAACTTTAGATGCTGCTGTCTTTACATTTTAATGGCTCTGCTTGACCTTTTCTTTCATTACTATTCATAGCCTTCTATCAAGTTAATGGTTAAAGGCTTGATGACCTCGGAAATATCTTCTATTTCTTTTAAAACATTATTGTTTTAATAGTGGGAAGTGTACTGTGTTTCCTGAATTGTAGATATCACAAATCAAGCTCAGAACCCCACCTTTTCCCCCCAAAACTACATGCAGAACACCTCCTATATTTCTGTATAATTTTTAACCTAACCACCGAAAAGTGATCATAAAACAAATTGCACCGTTCAGTTGCTGTGTTAAATAATGTGTTAGGAAACTGTCAGTTTTCTTCTGACATTGCTCAAGGGATTCCAGTGTCACAAACAGCAAGGAGGGTTAGAATGATGGTATTAGCCTTCAAAGCTGATTATTAATGTGCAACGCTTATTTCGTTTAAATTCGCATCCTGTGCAAACAGACACATCTGACACCCGATCCGCCGTCGCTTGCTCTAGTGATGGGAATAACAGGGAATATTTGGTATTTTCTCCTAAAAAGCGTAGATTTGTCTCCTAAAAACCTCTCTTGCAGGAGTCATTGCTTACGTTTCAGTGACTATTCAGACAGTTACGTGGATCTGCAAGCGCTTATGAGACACACATCCTGCTTTGTATCAGAACTGGTGAGATACACTTAAAAACTTCTCCAAGTTATGCTGCATTCCAAATTTTTGTCTACATTCAATGTTAGCTTGAGATTAAATATTTAATCTTATTCATAAATTCCAGCTGCTAACATGTAGATAAGGACAGGATACTATGCACACTGCTTAACGTTTTCATGACTCTGTGATTCCATGGTCATATAGCCTGGTGGTTTAAATACACTCATGTCATGAATGTTAAAAGAGATGTCTTTATCTTCACCACTGATTTCGTTCGGATTCTCAGGGGGGTGGTTAACTACATTAGGAGCTTTTCCATTGAGATACTCTACTTTGACATACAGTGATATAAAATCCTACCATATCGTCTGGAGACTTCAATAATGGCCAAGTCTCCATCTTCTGAGTATTAGTGGGATTTTACCAGGGGAAAACCTGAATAGGAAGTGTACCTTGATTGGATCACCTCTTGTCCTACAGCATGAAAACATTTCAATTTGCATTCCCTATATAGAGTAAAATATGAGCCTTATACTATAAAACATAAAGTATGGATAATATGACTTATTCAAGTAGTGCTTCAAAATAATTGTGGTTTCATACCTCATCACTTTAAAAAGTAAGCTTTTCCCTGTAAAGATTTAAATTTTTCACTTATTCCTTTCACAGAAAAATCCATTTGTATTTTACTGCTGACAAAAGTGAAATGAAAGAATTGAGAATAGAAAAATCTTATTTTAAGTCTCAGTTTCTCTCTCCACTTATTTCTACGTATTTCTTTCAAAAAATGTAAGCTTTTTTTTTCAGTATTGTTTGACAAACACTTTGGTTGAGATGCCAGAGGAGCATCTACCCAAAAGCAGAGGAGGAATAGTTACTACCGATGCGCAATTGAAGATGATGCAGCAGAAAATAATACTCCAGCACCGTGGTCTCTACCCAGGATGAGTACTTTCTGCTGCATCAGCTTTAACAGCAGCCACTGAAGTATGAAGTTTAGGCCAACAAAGGCTCTTTTGGAGAGGTGAGATCGCAAGGTCTTGCTGCTTTGGGGATTTTAGGATCATTGCTTTTGCTTTGTGTTTTTTTGCTTGCTATTTGTATTACAGGATGGCTGTGTGACTTCAAGTAGACAAATGCATTATTTTTCCCTGACTACGTTCTGAGTTACATCCCATTTTTATGGAAACAAGAATCTTACTCTTTGATCAAAAGTAGAAGCAAAATGGCATGTATTATTTAGATAGATGGGAAGGGGGGGTAGGTATTTCAGCCTGGTTGATCTGGAGATTGAAAAGAGAATAATGCTTTGAAGGGAGGGGTTTGTGGTAAAATCAGGATTAACTGTTTTGGAAGAAATGCATAGAAATATTGAATCATTTATCAAGGAATGGAAATTAACAGCTCTATGACTTTGCCACTTTCCTCATATCTTTTCTTTTTATCACCTTTAAAAAATTATACTTTACCTTTATCGTACCAATTTTCCATTCCATGCTGTAGTCACTATCTCTTCTGATAAAAACACAAAAGTGTTTCTTTTGTCCTTATATTTTATGGGGTTTTTTTTTCCAGTCACGAGTGCAGTTATCTGAAGAAAACACTAGTTTTGCTTTGGGGGAAATTGCACTCGGCTGAGAAGTGAGACATTTGTGGGGTTTAGAGTGTGATAATGGACAGAGGTAAATGACCTGAAGAAGAGTGTGGAATACAGCACTGCAGAAAGTAGACACACGATCAAATTCCTCTGTCTCAAACCCAAACCTTTAGATGAACCAAGCTGTACATGCTATAACCCCCAATAGCGCATACGTGTGACCAACAGAATCAAAAAGACCATGCTACAATTACATAAGGACTAAAAGCACTGGACACACCTAAGGACTGTCAGGGCACTGCTTTGTCTACTCCAGGTGTGTTGAGCCATTTTCCTGAGCTTTTCTAAGCAATACGTGAAATGCCATGTCTAATAAAACCTAATTTTTATGGTCTCTTGATATCGAGAATGTTTCCTAAAAGGGAGACACCCAGGCAGATCATCCTAAAAATGGTGGGGAATTCAGGGTCCTGTCAAATACAATTTTATGCCTCACAAAACACTTACTGTGGTATATAGCAATGTGAACAATGTGATCAATTTACTGAGCAGTAGATTTATTCACTATGTCGACATAATCTGCATTTCAGCAGACCTTTGATAAAAACTGTTAAACTGCAATGGAACTGCTAGACTATTGAAATATTTACCAGTCACACACTTGATGGCTGATTGGCATTCATAGCTTTCTTTATATGTGCCTTTTCATTCTCCTTCATCCTCCTGTTTTGTGGTATGATCTTTGTTATTGTACATTAAAAATATTGTGCTCTCACTTGAGATTTTAATCAGACACTGATGAGCTCTTATTAGAAAGGTGGGAAAAACACAGCATTACAAGTGAAGATTTAAATTGTAAATGCTTTCTCATTCTTTAATGCCTTTGTGGCTTTATACAGACAGTTTAGACTAAGTTTCGAACAATTTTTTATACTGGCATTCTGTTAAATCCACTGCAGAAATCACATCTGCTCTGAGAACCACAATTGGGGATCCATTCCTAAACATTTATGATGATGATACATAAGCATGTCAAAGCAACCAAGAGAAGACAACTCAGCATGATACATGTAATAAATACTGGGAAAAAAAGTTCCTTTAAACATTTCATGGCTAGGTATCTCTTTAAGGATTAAACGGAAGAAAAGACAGAGGAATCCTCACTCCCTACTCTCACAGAAATGAATTATGGCAATTGTAGTGCATATTTTGTACACACAAAGGTGATTTGTAGAAACTCGGAGAATTTTTACTCATTCATCAGTGAGCAACTGTAATTATATTTTCTCCATAATAATGAAGTCAATCCATTACAGAGATATGAAAAAATTCAAGCTTCTCTCTAAGGTCTTTTTTTCTTTGCCTGCGGGGTTTACACTGTTTTCTGTGACTTTCTTTCTGAAGGATCATCTGTTTCAACTGGAATCGCACAAATTTGAGAGAGGACGTGGAAGATGCCCTTTTGACCCCAGTTCTTCCTTCACCTCCATCTTAATTGGTAATGCTCTTTATGTCACAAGCTTCACAGTCCTGTCAATCTGTCACTCTGAGTCTCTTTCTTCAGCACACCAAAGTGTTGTCAGTCTTCCACCGCAACCTCCTACATGTCAGATTTAATCCTCATGGTGCTGTCCACATTAATATTACATCCCAGGCAGCATTAACTCCAGCAAGGGTGTCTTGCTGAGGCGAGTAGATGTTATATGGCACATGCCATTCTGAAGTTGTAGTTGATTGTTGTGTTGTTTTAGAAGCAATAATGTCCTGTGCTCCTCCAAAACAAAGCAACTGGTCCAGCTTCATTTTTACACTACTGAGACACACACACACAATGTCTGTAATCTGCGTAACAAGCATCTTGTAAAAACGTGAATTTAGCTCATTTCACATCAAGTAATCAGTGTTTATGTAATGTACAGCTTTTGAGGTCAAAATGGATTTTTTTAAGTGTTGCCTTCGAACACAACCGTGCAAGACTGGTGGCTCTCTGTTGGGAGAGTTGATCTTATGATCAACAGTTATAAAAATAGAATTCAGTCCAAGACCTGCAGTGCGAAAATAGCGCTCCTCAGTGTCGTGCTGGTATCATCACTCACTGTATGGTTAGGATTTTTGAACTTGTGGTGCACAGACCATGTCTTTTTTCTTCTACATTTTTGCCCTGAAAACATTTTGTGAGGTCAAGCAGACACAGTCTTGCCAATATTATAGTCCATTGACTGAAGAAAGGACTGAATGGCAGGTAAAGAATGAAAACTAGAAACTACTTCTGAAGTACAGTGAGTTCTATTTTTGGAAAACATATAAGAAGAAATCAGAGCATTAAAACACTAAAATAAAGATTAAATAAATTCTCAGTTTCCAGAGTTAAAAAGACAAAGGATTTAACAGCCTTTATGCATTTGACCTTATATCTTAAAATCAGACAGCTAAATTCTCTGATTATTAACTAGAATGATACGGCTCATCCATAGTGGTGAGGAAGCATTTTGTCATGAGCAACAGATGCCATTTTACATGCTGGGGCTTTTGTTGCTTTACTTAAAGAATTATTGATAGGAAGAATTTTCATTGTTAATGCCAAACCTTTCAGATTGCAGCAATCCATCAAAACACTATTCTTTCCCCCACAAAAAACAAAATAAAAAATTAGAGCTCGAATTTAAAGAGCAGGTTAAGAAGTCCCAAAAGAATCAGAAAAAAAACCCTGCATTTTGACAGACCTTGCAAATCCATGACACACGGATTGTTACGCTTTTCTTCCAACCTTACTTCTAAATGGTTTCTACAGTTTTTAACAGATTCCAGTCTTGGCTCAGCCTGGGAACAAAAACTCATCCCATGGAATTTGCTATAGGTCTTGTGGTCTGATGTTGAAGTCCTTCTCAACCTTTCCTCAGACAGAACTAAGTAAATAAATTAACCTGATCATGTTCCTACTGTGAGATCAATGTGAATTTTATTTGCGTAAATGGAAGCCAGATTGTCCCACTAAGCACTTCAAGACTAATGGTTAGTCGGTGTGCTTCTGGTCTAGTCATTTAATTTGCCCATGGGCAATTATGGGAGGTCCTAAGGACCCTCACAGTTTTATCTGAAAGAGAAATCCATTAAATAAGCCTCTTATTGGAGAAATCTTGATGAAAGTATTGGACATCTACTAACAAACACTCATAAAGCTAAAAACTCTTTAATGAGATTAACAGTTGAAAATAATTTATTTTTATCAGATCACTAAGACAACATCAAAAATCAGAGAAATTTTCACCCTATTCAGTTTATAAAAATAAATACGACTGAGAAAGATATTTATAGGCTGTTTTCCTAGAGCTCCATAACAAAATTCTTCAAAGACTTTATTTACCTACGCTATTATATTTTTTATAGTGTTGGAATTAAACACTTGGGGAAAATATCCTAAAGAAATATGTATTTCCAAGCATTCTACCAAATCCTACTAATCAGAGACACACATCTTACAGAATAAATGGAATTAATGTTGCTACTCTGACTCCGTAATGCATATCCTTCATTTCTTGCAGTATCCATTTGAAAAGGTAGAATATACAGAAGCAAACACAATGAATATTAAAGATTCTTTACACTGGTGTTTGACTGAGAACTCTAATGTCAAGTGCACCCTGAAAGAAGATAGTCTCCTTCATTTAGGTGATTTCAGTTCATTGTGGCCATGACCCCATGATAGAAGATACCAACTACAACATGCACCCAATCAATAATTCTAAATGTGATAGTTATGAGAGTAATAACTGATTGACAGATAAATGAATGAAATCTCTTTTACACATTGTGTTCTTTTCCTTTAGTCATAGCAGAGCCAGACTGCTTTGTAGAAAGAGATCAGGGATTCAAAGGGACCTTGAAATATCATCTAGTCCAATCCCCCTCCCACAGCAGGATGACCTAGAACAAGTCACACACAACGATATCCAGACAGATTTTAAATGTCTTCAGAGAAGGAACCTCCACAACACCCCTGGGCAGCCTGTTCTAGAGCTCCATCACCCTCACTGTAAAGAAGTTCCTTCCGATATTGATGTGGAAACTCCTATGTTCCAGCTTACACCCATTGCTCCTTGTCTTATCACTAGATGACATTGAGAAAAGCCCAGCTTCATCCTCCTGACACTCACCCTTCACATATTTATGAACATTAATGAGGTCACCCCTCAGTCTCTTCTTCAAGCTCAAGAGACCCAGCTCCCTCAGCCTTTCCTCATAAGGGAGGTTTTCTACTCCCTTCATCATCTTCGTGGCTCTGCGCTGGACTCTCTCCAGCAGTTCTGTGTCCCTCTTGAACTGAAGAGCCCAGAACTGGACACAGTACTCCAGATGAGGTCTCACCAGGGCAGACTAGATGGGGAGGAGAACAACTCTCGATCTGCTAACCATCCCCCTTCTGATCCACCGCAGGATGCCATTGGCCCTCTTGGCATAAGGACACACTGCTGGCTCATGGTCATCCTGTTGTCCACTAGGACCCCCACGTCCCTTTCTCCTACACCGCTCTCCAACAAGTCAGTCCCCAACCTATATTAGTACATAGTGTATGCTTAAATCATTAACCCTGCTCTGATGCACTCTCCAGGATTCACTGCAGAGTTGAAAGGATAAAAGCATCACAATTTGAATAACAATTCACCAAAATAATAATAATCTTAAAAAACCCAACCAGCTAGGCAGAGATATTTTTCCAATGGAATTCTTAAAGGGGGATTTAAGACTAATTTAACTAATTCATTAGGGCAGTAAAGACTGTTTGGAATGTTATTCAGACAAGGCAAATGTATGACTACATTTAATTTCACTTGCTAATACTTCAGACTAAATCACGGTCATGTATTTTACAAGGAAATATCCGTTCTTTACACGGCAAAGCCCTAAAGCAAGACCACAGTCAACCCTGAGGGTCTCGGAACTGGCCCCAGCTGCCAAACTGTAAACATTCCAGAATCACTACCCAGGCTTATATATCATAGTATCATCACAGTATCATAGTATTACCAGGGTTGGAAGGGACCTAATAGATCATCAAGTCCAACCCCTACCACAGAGCT
>JAOXOE010027295.1:0-18794 GCA_028565055.1 Phoeniculus purpureus
GTAGTGCCTTCAGGAGGATCTGCTCCATGATCTTACCAGGCACAGAGGTGAGACTGACCAGCCTGTAGTTCCCTGGCAAATGTTGCCCATGAATTCTGCATCCCTTGACAGAGCCTGCTGTAGCCACAGGACCAAGCTGCAGCCAATGCTCAAGGTACTGCGAACAGCTAGGTCTGCTAAGGGCAGCCTCTACCTGCTGGGAGCTCTGTTAGAGCCTCCCTATTATGGAGATAATTTTTAACTGGTTTTGCATTTCTGTGTAGATTTATTTGTGGTCCATTTCTTAGCAGCTGTTGCTCTGCTAGCTTTGTGTCTTCCTTTAAGCTCTCCCTGTAATGCCCTGGTGCATTTAGCAGCAGAGTGTGGGCTCCAGTGTGCCAGGCTGTGTTCTTGACCCCCTTCCAGCTTGCCAGTACCTGCTGTCCCCACAGCCCTCCCTGCATGTCCCCAGCATCTGGAGTTCATCTTTGCCACAGGCTGGTTCCCAGGCACATCTGCACCTGTTGGTCAGTGCTGTCACATTTCTCAGCCTGCCTTGGGTTTTGTTTTGTACAAAAATGTTATAGAACATAAAATCACAGAATCATTAAGGTTGGAAGAGACCTATAAGACCACCCAGTCCAACCATCAACCTGATCCCACCATGCCCACGAAATCATGTTCCCCAGGGCCACATCCATGCATTTTTTTAACATTTCCAGGGAGCCTCCACCACCACCCTGGGCAGCCTGTTCCAGTCCCTGACCACTATGTCAGTGAAGAAATTTTTCCTATTGTCTAATCTAAACCACCTCTTGTGTGCACTGACGTGCCAGGGTAGAGCTTAATCACAGAGTTGTTGATTAAAAGCTGCCACTGTGCCCAAATAGGGATGAAATTATTCTCATGTGCTGGGCTAAGCCACCAGCCCAAACCTGCTGCATGGAAGCGAGAGTCAGAGCAAATGTATGTGTGTGCAAAGGGCACATGCGGGTTGTGTAACCCAGGGGCTTCTCTGTGCTTTGAAAACTCTTATTCAGCCTGGAGTCCCCTTCATAAGTTTGCTGTGTGTGGGCTTTAGCTCTCTTATCAGTCTTGTCCCTGCAGAGCAGCTGTGAGGCTCTGGGAGGAGGCCAGGCTCCTGTAAGAGGAAGCCCCCCAGCAAGGTGTTGGTGAGCACAGGCTGACTCCTCGAGTCACCGGACTGACAGCCCCCCCAAATTCCATTTGTGAGCACACTGGTGCTTCCAAGCACAGCCATAATGAGGAAAGCAGCCATGTGAGCCAGAAAAAGTCTCTGTGGCTTTGCCTGTTGCCCGTGCAGGGCTGTTGTGCTACTGGGACCAAGGTGTTCTGAGGAAAAGTGGGCACAGGGCACAGCAGCTGTGCTGCTTGGGGATGGCTTGGGGCAGAGGGATTTGCCAGGGCACCCTCCCAGTTGCATGCAGGGCTTGCTGCTGAACCATACAGGTGTAAAACTCCTTGTGTAGGAGTGTTTCACAATTTAATATGATTTGTCTGCAAATCACCTTCCTGTCCCTGCCCTGAGCCCAAGATCATGAGGCTGTGGTCTAGCACAAGCAGGGATTTGCCCTGTTTGCCACAGCTGGTTGGAGAACTGCTGACAGCTACAGCTGGTAAGTCAGTACAAGTCAAGGTCTGAGCACATACCCTTTGCAGAGGTGAGCCCTGACTCACCGCTTCCTCATCCACTGACTGAGCATCACTGGGAAAGGGCACGGATCCTCCTCATTTTGCCTTTAGCCTGTCTCCTCCTGCACTAGCATGGGGATTGCAGTAACACTGGCAGGAGGAGAACGCAGCACAAGCACCAGGTACCAGGACACCACAAACTGAGGAGAAGAAAAGCATCTGCAGAGTGCAAAGGGAGTTTCTCCAGGTGGGGGTGCTGTGGGAGGAGGCTGGTGGAGCAGCGGTTTCCACCATGGAGTTGCACTCACTCGCTGAGCGCTGCAGCACTGCCAGTTGTGTCACAGAGCTCTCTTGCTGCAAATCCCAGCGATGCTTTTTTCCAGTGGAGTTTTCTCAGGAACTGACCCAATTCTAGCACTGGCAAATGGTTCTCATCTGTTTCAAATGATCCATCCAGGGTGACCTTTTCTGCTGAAGTAGCTTACACAATGGAAGTACACGGACGTTAGGTCTTCCTCTTGCATAACTCGGGAAGCAGGGCCATGTATCTACCCACAGCGACACACGTATCGCACACGTATTTACCCCTGTCCTTTGCAGAAAGGAAAAGGAAACAAACATCACTCAGTTTGTACTACCCATTTCTGCTGCTTTCTGCCTGGAAAGGTGGAAAGCAAGAAGATGTGAGCCTTCAACCATGAACAAAGCCCCAGGGCCTTCTGGAGCTGTTTAGCAACCAAAGGCTACTGCAGATTGGGAAGGTGGTGGGTCATGAGCTCCACTTCAGAATTCCCCTTGGCACCCACCAAGACTAACTGGTCCACATGCCCTTCCCTGATCTCAAAGCTGTGGACTCACGCAGCAGTACTTGTCTGTTTGAGGAGGTAATTGCTATAGCAACGCATTCGGGATCATTTTTTATCTGTGGCGTAACAAAAGCTCTGCTATTTTGCCCGCGACTGCCTTGGAAGTTCAAGAAGTTCAGCAGTGTGCAGGATGCTCAGGCTCGTTACCTTGGCACCTGTCTTCCAGCATCTTACTGGAGCCCAGCTCCAGTTGGGAGTACATGATGGGAATGGTGTGACACCTGAGGAGCGACCATCCTCCCTCAGGGCTGCAGACCTAATGCTGTAGGCTGGTAGCACTGCCCTGCCAGAGCGTGTCTGTGTGCGTGTGAGTCTGCCTTCCCGCCTGCACACAATGGGATGGAGAGGATACCTGGCAGGTGGAAAGGGGCCTGATCCTGCCCTTTTTTCTCCAATACATTCCCGCTGAATCCAGCTAGGAAGTGACAACTCATTCATTTGGGCGTTGATTCAAACAGTGATACTGTGGGTCCTGCTCAGGTGCTTGGAGGGCAGTTTTCTCTCTAACCAGAAGCACTCTGTTATTTTCTGATACTACTTCTCATGTTTTCAGTCTGTCTGAGCTGTTCCTCTATAATCCTAAGTCTGGCCATGGGAAGATCCTGCCAGCCAAAACCCGTTGCTTGTCGAGGCACGCACATCCCAGGCTCAATTTTTCTGAATCATCATTAGTGTTTACACCCTGGATTGGAGTTGCTGCATCTGGCTTCCCTCAAGTCATGCAAAGCATCATGGAGGTGACTCACCCATGTATGGTCATGACCCTGGATGATCATTTAGCACAGCAACGTGTACCTTCGATCCCAGAGCTCTCACCTGCAGAAAATGGGTGTGGTTGGAGCACCCACTCCTCCAGAGGGAACGCCAGGCTGGGGATGGCGGAGGGTTCACAGATAATGCAAGGATGAAGTAAATGGTTCCAGGCAAGCCTTTGCAAGGGTCATGTTGACCAGCTGCACTGATACAGTTTCTTATCACACAGAAGTGGAGTGGGCAGGTGGAGAATTTTATATTACCCAGAGATAGGAGCAGCTGAATTTGCTCCAGACCCAGCAGAGTCATCAAGCTGCAGATGGTCCACAGCCAGAGCTGTGTGGGCTGAGGTGCTGTGTGGTGTCAGGGCTCACAGGTGTCCTGCTGCTGTGGGGCTCTCAGACAGCCTTCAGCAGACACCCTGCACTAATCCTGCTGTGTGGTTTTCATTTTAATGGTTCTTCTCCCCCTCTACTCTGCACTGGTGAGACCACATCTGGAGTATTGTGTCCAATTCTGGGCTCCTCAGTTCAAGAGAGACATGGAGCTGATGGAAGGAGTCCAGCATAGAGCAACCAGGATGATGAAGGAAGTGGAGCACCTCCCTTATGAGGAGAGGCTGAGTGAACTGGGTCTCTTTTAGCTTGGAGAAGAGGAGACTGAGAGGTGACCTCATTAATGTCTATAAATATTTGAATCCCTAATGATTCTATGATTTAAACGCTTCAGACATAGCTTTAAGTACCACCCATGGTAGGAGCAGATCATGTTCATGACTATAAAAGAACCTGAAGGTTCACAAGTCCATGAGACCAGATGAGATACATCTATGAGTCCTGGGGTAACAGGTGGATGCAGTTGCTAGGTCATTATCCACCATGTTTGAGAAATCCTGGCAGTCTGATGAAGTTCTCACCAGCTGGGAAAGGGGAAACATAACCAGCCTAAGCCAATCCATGATTCTGTGGATTCCACTCGAGCACAGCTATAGCAACAATTAGCACCAACACGTCATAAATCCTGGCAATGTCTTGATGCTGACAGCGAAACCTCTCACCATGCGGCAGATGCCATCACATTGCAGTGAGTTGCCATCACATTGCATCTGATCCCTGAAGGGAACTGATGAGCCTCTTCAGAAGCCACCGTGTTTCTACGAAGTGCAAAGTTTTGAGCAGAGCTGCCACAAGCAGATAGGTTCCCGTGTGCTTGGAGGTCCAGGTAACAGCACTTTGCTGGGTTTAAACGCTTCTGTGTGAGCATTTGCATGCTTTGCCTCGTGAAGCCGTGCAAATACTTTAACTGTGCTAGAGACAGAAAATTCGAATACACTAATGTTACACAAAAAACCACACGAATGTTTTTGTAGCCCTTGGTCACCAGCTGTGAGTTATGGCTGCTGCAGCTTTCTCCAGCTCTGTGAGCTGTCTTTGCACTCCTGTGCTGAATTGTGAGACCTTTCTGAGGCAGGACCTGTGCATACAGCCAGCTTTGTGCCGACGCCAGGTTTGTGTTGTGTTTGATAGGTTAAGAATCAATTCTGGTCATTTCTTTGGGTGGGAACTTTGCCATGTGTTCTCATGTCACAGTGAAACAGAACAATTACTGGCATTGCTTATACTTACGTGAAGAACTCGGGAGGGGGGTGGGGATTGGGTATTAATGGAAATTGAAAATTAGCTCTTCACATTGCAGTGCGCTTTTAATTGCTTCCATGTGTTGCCAGTTAGGATTTCTGGTTAATTCAAACTCCACACAAAACACTACCCCCTACCACTAGCCTCTGGCTCCCCTGAGTCACTTCTTCGAATGATGGAGGTTTTGGTGGGCCCAGCTTTCAGATTGCCTGAGGTCCCTCTGACTGGAAGCTCTGCCATTGAGGAGATTCCCCTGTTTTGTGTTAGTCTGTAGCTGTGGGTGCCGAGGAGCGAGCAGCCCTGTCAGAGAATGACCTGGGAATCCATCTTTCATGGCCAGGGCTGCACAGTCCATGTAAAGCAAATTCATAGTCTGAAAGGAGCTCAGTGATGCTTTGTGTGTTGGTGTAGACATTGACATGTTCTCACACAAGCAGAGCCCTCAAGTTTTCAGAAAGACATCTGTATTTAGTGTGCATGACCTCTGTCTCCCCTCTCAACCTCCATCTATAGGAGCATAGATTATACTCCTATATACACTGTATAATCAGTACAGATTATACCTGTACCTACATATAAGAGGAGAACAATAACATACATAGGTTTATTTTTGTCTGTAATCCATCTGCTTTCCACAACAGGGAAGCAGGCTGGGCTGGTGTGCCCACAGACAGCAGCTCCTGCTCACCCTCAGCATGAAATCTGAAGGATGGAGACGACTCCCCTGGAAATTCTGCTTTTCACTCCCTTTCTTCTCCATCTTCCCTCCAGTAGATCTGCTCATGAAAAGAAATTTGTTCCCTTCAAGAGTTTTCATGACAACTAAGACGACTTCTCACCGTGTCTTTTTTGCTGTAGAGTGAATTGGAAAGGAAATGATTTCAGCATTTGTTTTCCTTTTTAGCCACCAAAAGCACTGGTGATGGCTGCCTGAGACCTCTCTGTTTATAGGGTAAGGCAAGGCTCAGGCGTATTGGTTTTGGGTGTTTTTAAATGACAGCGTCCCAGGTCTAAGGGCACTTCCTAGAGCAGGCAGTTCAGTCACTCAGCTGTGTCACTCTTTCCGCAGAAGATGCTTGGTGACTAAAGTACAAGCTGACATGACTCCAGAGAATGCACTCAGCTAGCCAGAAACTATTTCAAATGAAGCAAAAGTCACTCATATGTTGAAAAGTTACAAATAGAAGTCCTGTGGGAAATGATTAACCAGACTTTATAAATGAGTGAGGACGACATGCCTGCTGTCAATGATCACTGTACGCAGCGAACGCCCCACCGATGCCTTGACTCTGCTCTCTTTCTCCAGCCTCCTTGCACGTGTGCTGTGCACCCACTTCTCTGATGCCACAGACCTTCCAGCAAGAGCCTCTGACATCCCATCTCTCAATGGCTTTACAATGGCTTTACTCTCTCTCCGTGATGCTGCTGTGGGGCTGCCTGGCATCAGCCGCCTCCTCCTCCCCCACCACAGGTAAATCCTAACCTGCTGTTTGTGTTGCTGCCCAACACAGGCTTCCGTGAACCTGGGCTCTTTCTGTAGAGAGGCTCTTCAGCTGCAGCTCTTCCTGTGTGCGTGCTACAGGAGGTGCCTGATTTATAAGCTGGCAGGCCAGTGTGTGAATTTGCTCTGTGCTTAGTGGGTGTTTTTCAGAGTCACTGCAGAAGGAGCCAGACCTGCCTTTGGGGCACGGCAAGTACATTGTTTGGCATGGGGTTAACAAATACAGATGCCACGTGGGTACGTAAATGCTCCCACGTATGGTCTCAGACAGACAGACGGTGCTAGGTGTAAGACATGTGAGGCTTATTTTGAGTTGGAGATACTACTTTCTTATGAAAAATATCACCCTGTGAGCTGTTGTCCTTGTCAATGGCGCTTCAAGCACCCTTTGCTTCAAGCTCTTGAAAACCTCTTTGCTGCTCTGCACCCCCCACCCCTTTCTCCTTCTCCAGCCCTTTCAGCATCCAGTAGCTGGGACTTTGCACCTGAAAGCTTTTGCTCTTCAGAGAGATGCTGAGCAGGTCTGGCCCTTCCTGCTACTGCCTGGGCACCGTGGAGAGGTGAAACCTTGGCCAGGAGGGCACCGAGAGGCTCCTTGTCCTGCCAGCCAGCACGCATGGAAAGCTGCCGACAAGCTGACCGCTGTCTCACCAAGAAAAGCAGCATTGCTTTTAGAATGGGCTTCTCAGAGTACTGACAGTCGCCTGCACCTCTGATCAGCAAGGAGAAGGGCAGGCATAGGAGACGTGGGGGACACCTGGCAGGCTGCCATTTTTCCACGGGCAAAATAGGTGGAAAATCGCAAAGCCTCTCTCGCTGTTCGCAAGCTTCTGGGGTTGTTTCTTCAAGAAACATTCAGGAGCAGCTTTCCTTCAAGCCTAGATAACAGAATGGAGCCTTTCTAGTCTTGTGTTCGATGTGAATGAGGCCGGGTCATGGTGTAATGTTGAGAAAACGAGACAGGCAGTGCTGGCGTTTAAAAGACAGTCACACCCCAGAATGCGAGTCACATCCCCGAGAGAAGCTGTTCCTCTGAAATCCAGTCAAAAAGGTATTTTACAGGAATTGCTGGTTACAATTGCGGTCGGTTTGAAGGAATTATTAGTGTTTTGTTGCAGCTCAGGATGGGAGCAATTTCAGAGTGTTATCATTTCCACTTGGAAATGCTGGTTTTGACCAATCTAATCATCGCTCGACAGCTTGTCACCAGGCTCATGACAAAGGCTAGTAGAGTTCTGCTTGCTTGTTTGCAAGGTTGTGAGGTCCAGTATTTATCCACTTGGGAGGAGCTTCCCAAGGCAGGAGAGTCCAGCTCACAGCTCTGCCAGCGGACGGAGAGAATTGGAGTTGTTCTCTCTGGAGAAGAAAGAGCTCCAGGGAGACCTTACTGCAGCCTTTCAGTACTTAAAAGAGGCAGATAAGAACGACGGGGACAGGCTTTTTAGCAGGGTCTGCTTCAACAGTCAAGGGATGATGGTTTTAAAGTAAAAGAAGGGAAGTTCAGACTAGATATAAGGAAGAAATTTTATTCAGTGAAGGTGCTGACACTGGCACAGGTTGCCCAGTGAGGTGGTAGATGCATCGTCACTGGAAACATTCCAGGTCAGGTTGGATGGTACTTTGAGCAACCTGAGGTGATGATGTCCCTGCTCACTGCAGGGATGGGGGTGGACTAGGTGACATTTAAAAGTCTTTTCCAACCCAAACCATGATTCATGCTCCTGTGATCTTGCCAGCCTGTCACAGAAATGACACGGGCCAGATGCCATGCCAGGGTTCAACTCCAGGCCATAGTGCACTGATGGTGTGGAAGCCCTCCTTCACACTGGCTCTGGCTGGCTCTCAGTCTTGTCTGGCTGGTGGGAGGAAGAGCTCTTCACCTTCTCCTCACTCCCTGATTGGTGTGACTGTAGATGGATGTTCTGGACTACTCATTCATCTTCTAGCAGCTGCAAGTCTTCAAGCACAGTTTCTGCAGGCTTGCTGTCCCTCACGCTGCTTCTCCCTTTCCTGGAGCCTGTGCATGTTTGCAAAGACTCAAGAGGTGTCTGAGATGCCCTCATCTTGGTCCTGCTCTCAGCTCTGAGCCTGAGCACTATTTGCACAGTCAGAGCTGCCTGTGCTCTAGTTCCCTCTCCTCTGCCCATGCTGGGAAATGTGTTCTGGTTGTAGTGTTGGGATATGGGACCCTCTCCTGTGGTGACATGGGGCTGCTGGATATGTATGTTCAGGGTCATGTCCCATTCTCCTTGGAGCTGGAGCAAACCCACCACCCTCTTTGAACCCAGGGACTCACAGCTGGTAGGAGACAGTATTTTACTTGTTACACATAAAATCTGATTTTTCCCCCCCAAATTACTACAGTCTACAGTCCCGTGCCCCAGTATCTCCCTAAATACCTTGCTATGATTCCTGCTTTGCCATCCAACATAACAATAAATCTCCCATGGAACTTCACAGGCTGGGAAAAGTGGGAAAAGCCGTGCATGTCATTTGGCTGAGCTCCCTTAGAAGAAATAACGATGCTCTCTGCAAACTTTCCAAGGAGCACAATGCAGTGTGATTTACATCATCATCTCCCATGGAAAGATACTCTCAGAGTCTGCTCTTGTGGTGGATTTGTTAGAAAAATTAGGAGGAAAGAATCCTGGCAAAGACAGAAAAAGGTGGCAGAGGAGCCAGTGACCCAGAGGACAGACTAAGAGAAGTGGCGGTTCTGGACTGGCACTGGCAAGAGAGGGGCTCCAAGCCACCACTAGAAAAGTGCATCATGCAGTGAGTATGCAGAACACCGAATGAATAACCTCATCTCCAGACAGTGGAGGAAAAATACCTCAGATCTTATGAAAACTGGCTCTGCTTGAACTAACGAAACTGAATAGACAAGCAGCTATCATCACAGGAATGACAGCCCCATGCAGAGCTGGGCTCCTTACAGACGTGGGAAGGATGTTGGAGTGTGGAATTCATCCATCATCAAAGCTGACTTATTAAAATATGGCAGCAGCTTACAACAGCTTAATGAAAGCCAGATTACTGGGGAAGCGCCTTTTTGTATAGCTGATAGGTGTCCAAAATAAGAGTGATTTCATCTCTCTCCTTTTCTGCTTCTGTGTGACTTTTTGTCTGGCCTTTTTTCACTAATCTTTCATATATTTGAATATTTAAAGCAATATGGGTGATTCGTTATGGTTAAGGAATACGAATTTCCCTGACAGCGTGCTGTGATCTGCAATCCTGTGCTGGCGTACGGGCTGAACACTGGGTTCTCAAGGACGCTTGTCCTGAAAGCCAGTAAATAAAATTCAAAGTAACCAAGGGAAGGTCATCCCAGGACAGTAGTTTTGCTTAAAACGTCTTGAAATTGTGGCATCTTGTGACATTCTTTGTGACTTGACTACTGCTGTTTTCTCCGAGCATCAGCAAAAAGAGGGTTTTATGAGGACAGAGTGGAGTAGGTCTTGTGTATGTTTGTTGAGAACAGGCTGTTACATAGCCGGGGCTGGATCCCGGACCAGCAGAACTCATCTCCCCTTCCAGCAGCTGCAGTTGTCATCTCATGACTTTTTTTTCCTGTTTTCACCACTCAATTTGTTTTAACATCAACGCTCTCTTTTACTCCCTGCTCTGTTTTCAATGTAGTCGCTCCCCCGCAAGACCTTCGCATCACTGATCCTGGACTCTTAGGCTATCTTGATGTGGAGTGGAAACCTCCACCCGATGTGCAAACCTTTAACGAATGCACAGTGAAATACAAGTTTGAGTACCGCAACGCCGGTGACAGCGGCTGGAAGGTAAGGCAAGGCAAGGCAAGGCAAGGCAAGGCAAGGCAAGGCAAGGCAAGGCAAGGCAAGGCACCGCTTCGCTGCTTTAAAGCCAGGCTATTGTTCCGCCTTTAGTTCCAGCGTGGGTTTCCGTTTGAGTTTCGAGGAGGGGTGGTTCCAAAGCAGTTCCAGCTTTCCATGAAACATCCAGACTGTTCCAGTGGTTTGAATCTTTTGCCAGATGGAATGTGTTTTGAAATGTAATAGCCGCAGCAGTCTGAGAAGGGGCTATTTCTATCAGAGAATGCGGTGCTTGCTGCCAAAAATAATCCAATAACATCTAGCAGCGTTTCTAAGAGGCACTGCACTCTTCAGAAACTCTTTACAGGGCTTCAACTGAAACTCAGTGTCAACAGACCCTTAGGGCTGGAATGCGGTGAATAAATCAGAGACTACATGTCATTAATTATCCTAATGCTTGTTCCCTTTGTCCAAAGGGCGCTTCTAATTGCCTTTTACTTTTGTCATGTAGATATGAGCTAACTGGGCTCTCTGAAGGAATCATCAGTCTTCTCTCTGTGCTGTGTGTTAAGGCAATAGCAGAGAAGCACAGTACAGGAAGGGTTGTAGAGAGGTATTTTAGAGCTACTTCATCCACCTAAGGCATCAAAGCCAAGGCATCAAAGCCAGGCTGTGCTCAGCCACCTTGCAAGCAGGTGTTGGCCCAGCCATCCCATGGGAGGCTGCAGAGCAGGAACAGAATGGGCCCTCATAGCCTGTACCAGCTGTGGATTGCAATCCCAAGGGTGTGGAGAAGGACTCCTTGCAGTGACTTCAGTCATGATGCACATTGCACTCCCGGCTGTGCAGCAGCGTGCAGCTGTGCAGGTACTTCTATGATGACTTTAACCGGTGTTTAAAAAGCACAAAGAAAACAGAGCTGTGTTTCAAACAACATATCAGACTTCCTTAAATCACAAGTACTGAAAGAGTCTTTTACAAGGCAGATGTAAAAAGTAGGAAAACATCACTTCTGGTACCTTGCCAAAACCTTCACTCCAGTGACGTCACACGGGAGACTCAGTCTGGTCAAAATCCATGAGACATCAGTGGGAGCAAGTCAGTGGGATGTCTGGAAGAAACACGCAGATCAACTCTCTGGGACTGCTGATGAGTGAGTGGCCTGTGCCACTGCAGTCCCTCTGCAGCACAGACACATTGCTTCTGTCCTGCTTGGGCTAATGTGAAACTTTTCCTTTTGTCATTTGTTGTGACTCTTCTAAGTGGGAGCAAGTCTGAGGGAAAACACCCCAACCTTCAGATGGGGTCCTCAGCCCAGTGGCAGGCAGTGGTGAGCCTGTACTGTGCCACCCGGCTGCTCGTCCAGCCTTGCAGGGTGTGGTTGTGCTTCACAGGAGACCCATCAGTTACAAGACTTGTTCCGTCTGTTTGTGTTTATCTTACAGCACAAACAAGTGCCTTTTATCTGCATTTATGGCAGTATCCTTGTCGGACCCTCCCCAGTGCTCCTGGCTGGTGGGGATCCTTTGAACTGCAGACTGCTCTTGCTGGGGTGGAAGGAATCGAGTGAGGCTGGGCAGAGCAGGTGGTATGAGAGTTGATGGAGAAGCACGGAGCAGAAGCAGCAGGATAGAGACATAAAGAGTGAAACATTAAAGCACACAATTGACCCTACTCACTGACAGGGCAGGGGCAATAGCAGCTCATTTTGCAGCACACTTGGTGTCAAAAAAAGTTGCTTACAAATTCTGTCTTTCAACCAGGTTATTTTTACTAGGAACTTAAAATCCAGAGCTGGATTTGACCTCAGCAGGACTGCTGAAGTGAAGGTACAGACATTGCTTGAAGGACCATGTACCAACAACGTGGAGGTACAAAGCGACTGGATTTATGCCACCTTTGAGGTCCCGCTGCAAGGTCAGGATCAGCCGTTTGCACCTAGTGTGGGTTTTCATTGTGGGTGAGGCTGTTGCATGAGCCACTGCCAGCCTGAGGGTTGTTGGATGGATAAACCACTGAAAGGTTGTTGAAGTATAAGACAAAAGAGCATCTCCGCTTCTACAACTGGCTGTGGTTACTGGGTACTTGGGACTCGTTGCTCTCTGTTTATACTGCAGCTCTATTGGGTTGCCCTGCATGAGCGCCTCTGCTGAATGAGAAGGTCAGTTGTGCACCCCTCTGCTCTAAGCAAACTGGCTTTTATAGCAAACAGAGAATTTGGGGGCAGAGCTATCCAACAGCAGGGTCTGCCGGTCTTTTCCGTTTTTCAACCACAGGCACAAAATTCTGCAAAGGTGCAAAATGACGGTTCTGCTGAGCTTGGCTGGTGCCTTGAGAGACATTGGCTATTTCCTTCTCATTTGACAGGAAAAGTGGAGTCAGAGGTTCAGAATTTCAACTGTGTCTATCATGACTGGGAATACCTCAAGTGCACTTGGCAACCAGGTCTCCTCTCTCCTCGCGGCGTACGTTATGGACTTTATTATTGGTATGTCAGCAGAACGGAGGACATTGGGCAGCAATCGAGTGAACCTCCCAGGGTACTCAAATGCCATGGCAAAGACACTTTCATGGCCGGCAATGCCACTCCATGAGCCACTCAGAAAGGACAGAAATAATGCTCCGTGTTGCTGTATGTGCCTTCTGGCAAGGAAATACTGAATCCCTGCTTTCTTCCTTAAAATCAGCTCGTGCTGACCTTCTACAGGAGTGCCTTCTCCCTTCCTCCTCCCCCAGTTTTCACCCCTATGGAGTGCTTTCTGCATGTTGTCCACAAAGCCTTGTGCTCTCCTTTTTGTTGAGGGTACTCAGACCATTCTGGCTGTCTATTTCCCTCGATCCCCATAGGAAAGACTTCAGTGGGAGGTTCTCACACTCATTGAACCCTATAAAAAGAGCAAGGCTCCCTGGTAACTAACAGTCTTCAGATATATTTTCATAGTCTTAGCATCTCATACAAGGAAACATGCTGCCAAGAGGAGGTAATAGTGCATGTTTCTCAGTTGGTTCTTCCGTAGTGCTGTTCTGCAAGAAAAACAAAGCTAGGCTTAGTGGGTTTGGACAAAATTGATGCTGTGCTGGTGACTCGGTTCCCGCAATACTATGGTAACGATGACTAGAAACCATTTGGTTTCATGCCTTTGCCATAGCAGCTTTTAGTTTCCATGTAGCTCTTGGAAATAGCCTACAAATCAGAAACAGTGCTTTAATACAAGCACATTACCAACTACAAAGGTCTGCTTGAAGGGAGTATGGAAGTTCTTTATTCGTTCCTAAAAGAATCACAAAACCCCATGAGGAAACCCCAACAGACTCACTGTTAGTTACCCGCCTGTTACAAAGCCAGGCATTTGGATCCAGTTCCCATAGTACAGCGAGAGCGTGTGGGAACACAGACACGGAAACCTTTGATCCCTGTGGGTTAACTTTCACAGCGCTACCACGTGAAGTTTTTCTCCCAGACATAACGTTGTGCACAGGGAGACCTTCGGTAGGTTCTGAATACGGAGGCTGAATTCAGCCCTGCCCTGCCCTAAGAGCACTAACCCAGAATGAGTCTTAGAAGGGAGGATGAAACACCACTCAGTGTTTCTAGGATGGGAAAGTTCTGCTAAGGTTTGGAGAGTGGTCTCCAAGGACAGGAGGAGGTTTGAGATGACACAGTTGTGGATGCACATTAGTCAATAACCAGTGAACCCCTTCCTTGCTCCATCCCCAACCCCTGGGTTTCCATCACGTGTCTATGTAGATGCATGAGACCTATCCAAAATCAGCAGTAGCAGCTTGTTAACACTTCTTACGTTCATGGCACCTGTCACCTGCCACAAACCACTGCAGGTTTGCTTGGGAGGGGACCTTCTGCTACTCCAGAGTTGGTGGCCCTAAATGCCCCAAGGAAAGATGGGTGTCTCCGGGAGCTGGAGACAGATCCTGCCCTGGCTTCACTCACACAGTGGCACAGCATAAGGCCTCTTGTGCTCCAGAAAAGGCCTTGGGGAGAGGGTGGCACAACCTACAAACCAACCTGGGAAGCCATCTTTGCATGTTAATATCACCATAGCAGTAGTCCAGGTGGCCGGCGCACCTGTGGAAGGCCAAGTGTGGCTGGGATGTAGCTGACACTCAAAGGTTAGGTTCCAAGAAGTCCTTCCCCAAGCAGTAACTGCCATTGCTTTGTTTTGTTTTTCTCTTTTCCTAATGCACCCACCGCTAGGTACGAGGGGCTGGGCCACGCAGCGCAGTGTGACGACTACATTCAGGATCACGGCATAAACATCGGCTGCATGCTGCAAAATCTGAGCCAGGCAGAGTATAAGGATCTGAGCATTTGTGTTAATGGTTCAGCGGCAGCCACGCTGCTACGGCCGTTTTACATCACCCTTCACCTCCAAAACCTAGGTAACATGGGCAGGCAAGTGGCAGAGCTCTGCCACGTGCCCAAGGCCCACATCTTGCTTGGCGGGGCTCAAAGAACTGTGCAGTCCTGTAGACGGGTGGCTGGAATGCATCTGGGTGGATTTCCCTCTGGAAAAGGGACTGTGGCATGTACCACACAGGACTGCAGTTTCGAGCAGTGTTTGCAGACAAGCAACACCATTCAACACTCACCCTGGAGGGCCAGTGGGGAGAACTAAGTGCAAAACGTGGTTGGGTTTGCCAGAGCAAGTGTGAATTTCAAACCCATCAGAAACAGGGAAAGCAAAGAAAGTGCAGCACGATGCACAGTCCATGCACTTGCTCTTCACTATGGTGCTTGCCATGATGGTGTAGGCACCCACCTGAAAACGTCAGGAGGACAGACAGCTGGTCCTCCAGTTAAGCTGCTTGTTTAACCAGGATTTCTGGGTTCAGTTAGTGCTGCCACGTGCTTCATGTGTAGCTTTGAGCATCTGACATAAACCAGAGCCTCTCCTGGGATGCAGCGTCAGTCCAACACTGCTGTGGTGTCTCACCACAGGGATCAAAGCTGTCCTTGCAGCACAGGAAGGGGGCATGCCGAGCGTAGCACTCACACCCAGCATTTCAAACCTCCTGTGCAGCAGACCAGAGCAAAGCCCTAGCCCAGCTCACATAAGTTGAAATAAAGAAAACCCTGTACCCTCTGTGATGGTCTGCTGCTGCAGCACAGAGGCTGATCAGCAGGGAAAAGGGGCAGAGGCTGGGGGGGTGATTCACTGAAGCCTTTCCAGTGAGGAGCTGTTTGATTGTGCTTCTTGACCATCACTCTTTTTGCTCCCCACCCACAGCAAAGCCCTCACCTCCAAGGCAGCTGCTGGTTTCCATGTCTGCATCTGAGGAGCTACATGTGGTGTGGAGCCCACCCGGTGGAGAAACACCTCCCCAGTGCCTGGAGTACGAGGTTCAGCTTGCAGAAGGTCATGGAGAAGCCAAGCCTGTGTGGACGGTATGGACAACACACACTGTGCTGAAGGGAGGGGAGACCTGCCCAATGCTCAGCAGTGGGGAAGCAGACTGGAAAACTGGGAGTCACAACAAGTTGCAGACAGCAGGTTAGCTAACCTGTGCGTGGGCTGTGCAGAGCTGTTACCTGGTGCTGCCAGTGGGAAACGCTGACCTGCTGCTCCATTGCACATCTTCCCTCTCAGCACCCTGATCTCCAGCCAAAGCATTTCCTCTGGCAGATCCCAGCGCACGTCTCTGTGTAATCACTTCCTCAGGCCTCCTGCCTTTTACCTCAGAAAGCTGTCATCACAGAAATGTAAAGGTGGTTGTGGTTTGTTTTCATTAGCATGTTGGCACAACTCGGTGCAAGGAAAGCGTGACTCCAGTCTCTCCAAAGCAGTGGCCTGGGACACAAGGTGTCATTTACACACAGTGCTTTTGACTTGTGCATCATCCAGGGGCAGTTCTGACAGCAAAACCAGCAAGGACTAATCAATCGTAAGGGCCTCCAAAGGACATTTTGTCTTCCATTGCCACAGTCTACGTGAGTCTAACTTAATGAAAGCAGGCAACATGCACGAGGGCACCACCTCCTGCCCCCTGTTTTCAGTAGATTCATGTCTGTAGTCACCCTGTTGGCATTTTATGGTCCAAAACTGCAATGAAATAATTTAAAACTGCCCGAGTGCAGGTCAAGGCTTTGCAGAGCCTGAAGAGCACGTTCAGAAGGGTCAGACCATGCCAGAGAGCTACTGGTGTCGGGACACAACCCCTTGACGTTTGTTCTCTCTTTTTTTCCCAGTCTGTGTCAACCCAGATGGAGACCACTCTAACAATCTCCAGAGCAAACCGAAGCCGCGTTTCATGTGTTCGTGTCAGGGGGAGGACAAACATTTTCTGTGCTGACCGGGGCTTCTGGAGTGAATGGACGCAGGAGTGTTTCTCTGGTATGGAACCCAAAGTCATCAGCATTTCTTTTACATCCTTTATAAAGCCTGTTTGAGACCAAGTGTCGATGACTGTCACGGGCATCTGCTGGTGTCCAGCACTGGAGGCAGGATCCCACTTTAGCTGCACCCTCAAACAACTCTAGCACAGCCATTCTTAGAGCTTCACATCTCCAGCACACAGCAAGCCCTCAAGTGTTAGTGTTTCGTCACCAGCACGTCTCCCTGTGGCACAGAGACAGCTGTGATGGAGGTGTGTCTGCTTTGCAGAGAGGGTATGTGGTACCTGCTACTCAGAGTCTCTCTGCAGGACATCCTCCTGGCTGGCTGGATCAGATCCTTTGCACCTCATATGATCTACAGGGCTGTCCCTGTGTGCACTGGCTCTGCTGCATAATGCAGAAGGCAGGGAAGAGGCACCTAACGGTGGCTCTGTGTGTGTATGCAGGATAGGTGTTACCCTGGAGGAGTATGTTACCCTGTGCAGTAATGGACACCTGGCAAATGTCTGCGATGAGCAAACAAATAAATAAATAAACTTGGGGTAAGGAGCCTGGATACACTGGGTTAGTATCTGACCCCAAGCTTTGTAAGAGGTTCTGACCTGGTTTGGAAAGTAGCATTTTCTTATTTGCTGTCATTTGTCTTTGCAGTGTCCAGTAAAGAGGACAAGCAGCTATTTATCCTCATTCCAGTCATTCTGAGTTTGTCATGCAGCCTCATAATATTTATGCTGGTCGGCCAGTGCAAGAAAAGGTAAGCACCAAGGCAGCCTGTCCGTGCAATGTGCTCTCATGTGGGTGTCTCAGACTGCAGCGATGAATGGAACAACATAGCGACTACTAAGACCCATCAATAGATGCTCCATGACTGGAGCAAACCAACAGCTTATTTTTAGGAAATGACCTTTTAAGTTTGGTTGAAGCTGTTAGGAAATGCCTCGCGACAACACATAACCCACATTCTGTGGAAACAGAAACCCACATTCTGCTCATCTGAGTACAAACCAGTGTGATGCAAAGCTACCTGCACCCACTGCAGCATAAATAGTGCCATTACCTTGCCCCAGACTTGTCCAGCAGCAGAGATTCCTCCTGGTTGTCTTAAGGAAGGGCCAATTTTATGGGCTAAGGACTTACGGGCTTTATGCTCTCGTTGCTGTTTGCACGTAGGGAATGCAGGCACAGTGGAAGAATTTGCCCATACCCAAATTATTTCTACAAATGACATATTCTGCAGGTCCAAAGGATCACTCAGTGGGACCTGATTCCCTGATGCTAATCACCATTACATCTTTCTTTTGGCTGTATAGTGTAAGCAAGTGGGTACCTCTTCTAATACGCATTGTAAGGCATCGCTGAGGAGGGAGACCTGGCTACTTGGTAGATGAGTGCATGGAGTCTGAGACACACACTCCTTTGTCTCTGTTTTATTTCCATCTTTCAAATGTTTTGGTTTGTGAAATTCAAACGAAGCATAGTTGGCAAGAAAACTGTGGCAAACAAATGCTTCCCCACATTGCCACTGGCATGTGTCAGTGTGTGGTGGTGATGCTGTAGCATGTCCCCAGCTGTCTCTCAGTGCTGGGAATAAAAAACCTGTGCCCATTGCAGGTCCCCATCAGGAAAGCCACTGCAGGCATCGGTGGGAGGCTAACGCTGCTTGCAACTGCTGTACCACTTGCATTGGATGGATTGTTGTTGTAACATCAGCCCAAGGACATCAGCTGAGAAGCTCTGAGCTTTCTATAGTCCATATGACTCCCCCTTAACGGCCACTACTTGTGAGCCCCGCTGTTGCAATTCAAGTCCTTAATGACATGAGGAAAACAGCAGAGGGAGATTAAACTGACACTGGAGGAAGTCATTTCTGATAACAGGAGAAGGGAGAAAAAGAAAGCAGTAGAAGCTGCTGTGAATAAAGATAACGTGTTGTTCTGTGGGTTTGTTGTTTTTTTAAGGACTCTAGAAATCTGTCACCAGGTCACACACTGAAGGGCAGCACCTCACACATTGCACTAGGTACCATTCTTTATGATGATTACAGGAAATACTAAAATGCTTATAAATATGGAAGGGTGGGTGTCAGGAGGATGGAGCCAGACTCTTCTCAGTGTCATCTAATGATAGAGCAAGGGGCAATGGATGTAAGCAGGAGGTTCCACATAAATACAAGAAGGAACTTGTTCACATTGAGGGTGACAGAGCAGTGGAATGGGCTGCCCAGGGGGGTTGTGGAGTCTCCTTCTCTGGAGATGTTTAAAACCCACC
>JAOXOE010027296.1:0-18792 GCA_028565055.1 Phoeniculus purpureus
GGGGTGCTGAGTGGCATGATCTAGATGTTAGATGTTAAGTTTACTTGGTTTATTTGGATTTAGGTTGGACTGGATGACCTTTAAGGTCTTTTCCAACCTTATCATTCCTGTGATACTGTGACAGGAAGAGGAGTGCTTGGGCCATGGTCATTGATGGGGTTTCTTTAGCCACTCACTGTGCAGGTAGCAGACTTGGCTCAGAGGCATTTCAAAGAGCAAACAGGAGTAGATATCTTCCTTTGGGGAAAATGTGAAGATCAAGATCAGTGTGAGATATGCCTGTGAAAATCTTGAGAGGAAGTGAGGAAATGATCAAACTTGGAAGAAAGGAAGTTCTGGTATGGGAATAAATGCGTATCTTGAAACGTCACTCCTTTTCTCCAGATGAGAGTCAAATGATGTAGGTTATATATGACTTAAATGCTTGATAGTTAAGTAAGTAACTTGGGAAATAGTGGAGAAAGAAAATTTCTAAGAACTTAACTAAAGCATATATGAAGTATATTTTAGTTTCTGTGCCTGTGTTTGGATGTAAATGACTAGAAGATGGATGTTGTTGTACTATGTGTTTTAAGCAGGTAAGCAAGGTAATCTCAGAGAAATCAGAAAATACTATTTCATTATTGTCTTGTATTTTGAGAATAACCTTATCTACAAGAGAAAATAGTGTCTTGTCCTGAAGGAACAGAGGCCTCACAATTTTAGTTTTAAAAGAGACAGAAAGCACACAAATGCAGCACTGTAAACTGAAGTAAAACCAGCAGTAATATAACTGATGCAAACATCTGATTTAAGATGTTTATGTGGCCGCTGAAACTTAGGACTGTAGACATTAAGAAAGAAAATATAGAAGAAAGTTTTAGTCAAATTTAAAATAAATTTTACTGTGGACATGTGTAACTGCTTGCTGACCTATAAGGAAGTTTATTGTGCTAGACTAGTGTTTGCAAACTACAGATGCTCAAGCATGCTTAAAAATCTAAGTGGGAATCTGTGTAGGGGTATAAAGGTAATGCTGCAAAAAAGTATCTATCTTGGAGCAAAGTCTGCTTTCTGTTAATGAAACACAAAAAATACCTATGTGAGGTAGATGAGTAGTGCTAAACTACATGAATCTATGTGAGGCTTAGAGCAAGTCATACTGTGATCCACAAACTGAAAAGCTTGACTCCTTCAGTTCTCCTCTGCAATTTTATGTAGCCATTAATTTCCTGCTAACATAACTAAAACAGACACAAACTGCCTATGGTTCTTAGTGTTTTACTGAACTGCTCCTTATCACACAGCTTTTTAATTTTATACTGATGCTTTTATCTCTCCTGTATAATTGAGGGCTATAAATGAGTTAAAATATGGTTATAGCTTTATAGTACAATACAGCATTTTAATACTTCCATATCCAGATGTACTTTCCAATTAGAAGCCTTTCCTTCTAGTAAGTGCATGAACTGACTTGAAAGCTAGTGATGCAAAGCAACATTTCCAGCTGGAAACTATTTCACTGCAGCCAACTTCAGGTAATCTGGCAGGTGCTCTAAGAAGGAGAAGTTCATTGCAGCTCAGCTGTCTGGATATTACTAAGGTCACATTGGCCTGATGTGCAAGGCTATGGCAACAACTCCTCTATCTAGTGCTTTACTGCACCAACAGATTTATTCCTAAAGAACTTGCACTGCTGCTGTGTAAGTGAGTAACAGATGTGTAAATCCTCCCCCAGTAATTTCAAGTATCTTAGGAACTCCCAATGCACATTAAACTGTGCATGTTTCAGAAGTTACAGTGTTAGAAGTGTAGTAGTTGAGAGTACAATTTTTGTTCTTCATCTTTATTTCTCTTTCCCATTCTTCTTCTGAACTAAAAGAATGTTGAATAAAACAAATTACCATCAGCATCCTTATCCCTTAATTGTACAAGAACAACCAGTATTGGAATTTTCTGAAAAAGTGTATTTGAGAAAACAAAAATGGACAGAAAAAGAAATAATCCCAGTTTAGTAGTAGTATAGTGCCCAAGTACACCACCACTTGATGTGTCCATTAGAGATTGATTTAAACACAAGATGTTAGTTCCAAGAAGACTGTTGCTAGTGGAGAGTGGAAGCTGCTGATCCACGAAGTGCCTCAATAGGTCGTAACACAGTGTAATTATATCCAGTTTTCCTCCATAGTTTATTTCCAGCTATGTTCAAAGCTGACAAAATAAACATGAATGATGACTATTTTGAGGCCAATGCAGATGTTCAGGACTGCCTATTGGAAACAAATCAGCATTTGGAGGATGCATTATTTGCCTCTATTTGCCACACTGCCAGTGCTATGTAATTAACTGCTTTACAATGAAGACTGTAGTGATGTTTAATTTTACAAAAAGTATCATGAAAATCCAAATACTCATTGAAATACTAGATCAGTTTTAACATATTTGGAGAACATAATTGTGAGTGAAAACATCTATTAAGTAAGTGTCAGGGTAATGTTTGTTTTCTATTAAAAATCCTTAACTTTTGATAAATGGGACTGAACAGTTTAAAACCAAACCATTAATGTCACGTGGTCAGTAACTTCATGATTTGATGAGTCAGCTGCGTTTTTTCAGAGGTTAAGTGAATGGAATTAAAGTAATTTTGACATCAGTGGTTAGAAGATGGTTAACTAAATGAGTTAAGATGTATAAGCTGTAAATCTTGGGTTGCCACTGTGCCGTTGCATTGTCTTCTGCCTCACTGAAATAAGGACAGATTGCTCAGCAGTTAATCTGCAATCAGGCTGGGTCTGAAACATGATGACAAAGCTATGAATAAATAGCCTCTTTAATTCATTTGAAGACCAGGTGGATGGGAGATGTAACCGAATGCCCATTGTGGAATTCTTTTGGAAAAATAGAAAAATTAAATGACTTCTAAAATGGTTATGGAAATATTGAGTTATTGTCTCATTGTAAGCTGTGTAGTAAGCACAGCTTCTCATTCCACATTCAGGAGAAATCTGAGACTTTGGAGACTGAAAACACAGCAAGGGTTGAGGTGTCTTGAGGAGAGAGATGTAGATATCAAAGGGGAGGAACTTGTAATCTAAAAAGTGTTTGAATCACTTTAAAACTATGTAAGCGAACATTGTATTAAGATAGGACAAGGGGAAATGAGTGTAAGCTGGAACACAGGAGGTTCCTCATAAATATCAGAAGAAAATTCTTCACGGTGAGGGTGACAGAGCACTGGAACAGGCTGCCCAGGGGTGTTGTGGAGTCTCCTTCTCTGGAGATGTTTAAACCTGCCTGGATATGTTCCTGGGTGACTTGGTCTAGGTGATTCTGCTGTGGTGGGGGGATTGGACTAGATGATCTTTAGAGGTCCTTTCTAATCCCTAATGTTCTGTGATTCTGTCATTGTTCCATGGTATTGGAAATAGTATTAAGAGGAAATGGACAGCTTTTGTACTCTCAGTTGGGTAGCTTTTGCCCTTGCATCAAGCATGTGCCTAATGCTGAAGATCAGACAGAACTCTAAAATCTGTTCTTCATAAGCAGACTTTTAAGTTAAAAGTAGGTGTGCATACTAGCATTTTATTCAGCAAAACTTTTGGTTTTCTTGGGCCTATGCACATACTAAGCAATCTTGCACCAAGCAAAATGAAATATATGATCTAACAATTTGTTACAGCAGATTTCTGGGTTTCTTAAATATGAGAAATTTCTTTTCCTTTTTTAACTAAATTTAATTTGAATAATACTTTCTGCCTGAAAAATTCTTCAGTTATTTTGCCTGAAAACCTCATGTCTTTAGTCCTTGGTGCCTCAGTGTCTGAGCCTTATGGGTTGCCTTGGTCTTATGGCTTTGTCTTTTCTCCTGAAGATAAACTGGGTTTAGAAACAGTACACCAGCATCATTCCATTATTGATTTAGTACAACTGATGTGGCATTAAGTGCCATTCTTCACTCAGAAAATCTGAGAGGCATAAAGGATGAACCTCTGTCAATGCCTTGTCAAAATAAGCTTTACAGTTTCAAGTATTCTTGTGGCTGAAAAGGGTCCATCAATAAAAAGAACATGCAGCACAATAAGATCAGAGAACTGATACTGATGTGCTTTACAGAAAATATAACATTTATAGAGCCTCATCATGGAGGCGAGCAAACAGATAAAGCAAAGTAAGTCAGTTCCCACAAGAAGAACCCTCTATATGTAAGTGTTTAAAGGTTGTGTCTTTTAACTGAATATCAGCCTTAAGGACAATCACATGGATTTTCCTCCTTCCTCCCTCCCACCCCAGTTGTTTGTGTCACTTTGATCATGTCTTTAGCTACTAATCCTTTGTGACTGTTTTGCTGGTGAAATGTTATCATCGGAATAAATAGTTGTTACCTCTCTGAGATACTTTTTATAAAATACAGAGGATGGTGATTGATTCTGAAGGCTAACATTAAGCGGGACATACCCATGCATTATGCTTTGTATCTTTCCACAGCTGTCTTTAGGAGTACTGGAAACCAGCTATGGTGAAATAACGATACTATTTTGACTGGTCTTATAATCTAGAGATCAATAGCAGTAGTGACACAGATTTGCCTAAGCAAATCTTCCCTAACGTACCTTATTTGTCAGGGTGTCAGGTCATAGGCTGGACCTGATGATCTCAGATCTTTTCCAGCCTCAATAATTCTGTGATTTCCTAGTTTACATCCCTAAGTCACAGTTTCTGCCACTAAATAAAAAAATATTTATGCGTGTTCCAATACTTTAAAAAAGCCACAGAAAAGATAAGGGTTAAATGTACACTGTGGAGTGTTCCTACGCTGTGCTTTGTGGTTCGTGGTTAAATATGTGTTGGATGCACTGTTGATGCTCAGTATGAGAGCGCTGGCTAACTGAGAAGTTATCAGTAGCTGAGTTCTGTCCACACTATTGATTTACTGTCTGAGTTGGAAACAAAACTTGATAAACTAATATTAAAACAGATGTTGCTGAGTGGCCACTATGGGAATTTAGGATTGTATAAACAGAAAGCATTCTTTGCTCGTGAACCATTGGTCTATGAGACTAATGCAAAGCATTGACGTGTGGAAACAAACGCCAACTTGCAGAGAGAAAGAGCAGGAGCGCTCTGTTGCAGTGCTGGGCACACAGGGGAAAATCCTCCAAATTGTGTGCACGGACACACAGATTTCACCAGGTTATAGACAGTCTTTTCACACATGTGCATGAACAGGAGGGGATATTACAATTAATTGTTATCATCCTGTTTGCGTCTGTGCAGCTGGTGTCAGGAGTCTCAGGCGAGGGCTCTTGACTGACACTGAAGACATTTTTCACAGTAACTTCACTTCCTTGGCAAGATTGCCAAGCTGTTACAGACCCAAGCCTGGGAAAATAACCTTGAACATCTTTTTATGCACCTAGCTCTGCTGTTTGAAGATTAGTTGTTCTCTTCTCTCCTCTCCTCTTTATCTGTAATTCAAGGCTGGCAACCAGACACTTTCGTTTTACTATACACCCCCCCCTTCTTCTCAGCCAGTCTGAAAGCACATTCACATTCCCCTTTCCCCAGTACAGCAAAACTATGTTTCACAGCACATCCCCAGACACAATTCTAACTGTCAGCCTCCTTATATCACCAGTGAGATTGAAAAAGTCACAGGAAAGATTAAACAGAGTCCAAGCTTTGCCGTTTCAAACTTTGCATGACAAAACCTAATGCTACAGGAACCACATATCAAAGTGAGAACTGGCAAGCAGAAGCCTGTTGGAAACATTAAGAAGAAAATAAACAATTTTCATAATCAGAAGCAGTTTAGGTTTAAAAATTAATTTTAAAAGCACCCATCTTTTGATAACTCTTGAAGGATAGGTGTCTTCTCAAAGTCTTGGAAAGCAGCCATTTTTATTTTTACTTGCCTGCAGTATGCTAGTTTTATAGTTTTGACCTCTAGACTTCATGTCCCTCGTACTTAGACAGTTATTTGATTCTTTGGGATCTAAAATACACAGTCCTGGCCATTCCAGACTATAGGGCTGGACTAGTGGATCAGGACTACCTGTCAGTGCAGGAATACAAAAGGCATAATAGCATTAACCCTGGCTACCGACTAGTGAAAGCTACTGCGCTCAGCTCTCCAGCAATAGATCAAAGTGTAGGAGACAACAGAAGACCTGTAGTTTTGTGCTCTTAGTATACGTCAATAAACAGATTCTGTTTCCTGTAACAAAAAAAGAAAACAGAAAAGCTACTTTGATTGTGACACACGTCCTTGAGGTCCTTTTCTCTCAAGGGCCACTCCTGGGATGATGCAGCTTAACCATTCTGCTCCTTGATCAGAAACGTGTCGAAAGTCATAGCAGCATACTACATAAAGCAGCAAAGCCAAGTAGGAAACAGATAAATAGGCTGTTCTTGGGAAAGGGTTTGTCATATTGGAAGGGTGATGGAAGAAAGTGTTATCTACAGGGATTTGAGATAAACCAGAAAACAGCCCTTAAGGATTATATTTACAGGGATTTTTGTGAAAATACTCATAAGATTTATTTCCATTTGCCTATTGCTGTCAGAACAAACTGCATCTTCAAGAGAAAACTCATAACTAGAATGTTCTAAAATGCCGTCGCTGGTGAAAATCCAAGCAAGAATTGAAGGGGACAGAAGGGCAGGAAGGAGGAATAAGACACATGGAAGGAAATAAGTAATTGTCTGAAATGACATCCACTTACTACGATTTTTTTTATTAGGAATTTGATGTCTGATGCTGAAATGTTCAACAAAACTACTGTTCTGTGATTCTGTGATTATTAAGCCCAGAGAACAGATTTAGAAAAGAAATGGCACTCAGCTTAACTGCAGGGCACCACTGTAACACTGTTTACCTCAAACTCACTCTCATCATAGAGACACAAAGAATTTCTCCCACAAATATGCAAATACTAACAGCATATTATTATATATATATATTAAATGGCACATATTTGTATCTTATCTAAAATATGGACATAGAAATATTTGACGTTTTCTATCAACAATTAAAGGAGTTAAGAAAATGGGCTGCAAATATTGGATTTTATGTAAAACAGTCCAGATTCAGCTTTTCTCTAATGATACTTATTTATTTAATGATAATACATGAAACCTGAGAATATGGCAGCTGCAATTTATAGAAATGTCTTTAATCACAAAAAGCCCATCATAATTAAGTTCTAGCTTCTACTTTTGTTCTGGTGACACTTAAGAATCAATGTTTATATTTTTTTAGCTGACATGGGACAGTTGTTTATCTGGTGTGTTTATTCACATCAGCAATACAAACTAAGCAGACTGGGTTTCAACAGCAGCAACGATTCATGAGTTACTCTTGCTTTCTCATAGTCAAATGACAAAGCTAAGTGGTAGTCCACTCTTGAACAATAAAAAGAAGTAATTTGCGTTATTGTAAATTTATGGAATCAAATGAGAATCATTCTTAAGAAGATGTGCACCATCTTGATAAACCTTATATTGAGATACTATCTTGAAAGCACAAAAGCTACTGCAGAGAAGCTAGACGTGAAAAGGGTTTCGGAAAATAAGGAGAGACCTTCACAAGTGTCAAACTTGATGAAAATAGAAAATATTTCCATGAGTCATTAGTTACCAGAAAAAAATTACACCATACTAAGAGTCTTCATTTGCTTTAGGAAATTCGCATTTGACAAGAGAGATCAAAGAATTTATCTGACTGAAACAAAAGAATTTAAAATGAGGGAACACTTTCAACATCTCTGTCTCCCTAGGTAGCTAATGCTATTCGGTTACACAGAGAAAGCATCACGATTGGGCCCTAGACAATCTGCTCGTATCATCAGAAAGGACACATGAAAAACATAGATAACTTTTACACATAAACTTTTTCTGATAATTTTGTCACATGTGTTCGAGAGAATGAGACTTCACTTCTTGGTTGTTAAATAGCCTTTCTATTTTTCCAATGAAAGATGATAACAAAATAGGACATATGTGACATTCATGAAATCAGTAAGAGTTATGAACGTTTTAGAACATTTATCAGTAAAAAAGCACTTACCATAGCCTGAAAAATCCATCCGAGAGAGGCAATAAATGAGAAAGAATATTAATAATTTTAGATCTATTACAATTTTTAAAAATAAAATTATTGTCTATTTCAGTTGATGTCTAAAGGGTCTAGCACTCATTTCTAACAATATTATTTCTGAAACAGTCATGACTAAACAAAAAGTTCATTTACAGAGTATCAGATCTTACAAGGCCTTGACAATTACATTATTGATTTAAATTAGGTTATTTTGGAATCAACCTATTACAGGATCTCATGATCAGATCTATTACAGAGAGAGTTTACTTAAACAGCACATACAAATGTTTCAAAGACGATGACCTACACTAGGTGTTGAAACAAGTTACCCTTAAGTTGGTAGAATTGTGTTAGGTTTACAGCTGAAGAACTGGATACTACTAGAATTCACTATTTTGAACATTAGAGAACATCCTGTTAAGACCTATACCGGAAGTCCATAATGATTAAGTATCAGAATAAATTTTAATTTTAAAGCTCTGCAATTCACATTTATTAAAGGTAGGATTCCTTAATGAAGAATTCAGAGACTGGACAGTAAAGTAGTGATCAATTAGTAATCGATGACATTCAAATAATAAAATAAGAGTTTTTTTCCTCCGCTCAAAAATGTTTCTTTTTGTTTTCCACTTTGATAATTATTATGTTTCTCAAAATGAACAGTTAATGCTAAAATTCTGATGTCTTAACTCATTCTGAGCTATATCTAACTGTGAGCAGTTCCAACAACTAAGAATAAAGCGAAGGGCTACTTAATAAACACAAAAGCATAATCATGTAAATTATATCTGTGCAATAGAACTTACAGTGAGTGGCTGCTGTTAAAACCATGATTGCAGTGAATGCAAGCTCTACTGTCATAAATCCAGTTCAGATAGCACGGTATATCCTAGTGAATTAAGTGAACAAAGTAGCCAAGAATACATGGAGCAATAATTTGGCAAAGAATAGAACTGTAGTCATAATTTACTTCGGCTGAGTTCCTGTCATTTCTTTACAATGAGAAATTGGTTTGGAGGCTCATCACCACCAGAGACTAAATATGTATTTTGCTGAATTATGACTTCTATACCTCAGGAAGAGAAAAATATGAAAGGCACTTGATATTCTTCAGAGCAAAGAGATTCTACTTAATCTTGTTTAGACTAGCAGTCAGGGTAAATCTCAAAGGAACAGCCACTCTTAGCCTTCCTGAACTTCATTTGCCTGGATTATTATTGTCTACAATGACTCCTAAAATAACACACCACACCTCTCACTTTTCTACACTCACACTAAAAGAGAGTTGTTCCTCTTTCACTACCATCATAAATCAAGTCAATCAACATCCGAAACACACAACAATAGCTGTCTCCAGAAGGTAATTCAACATGACAATCAGTGCATTATTAATGCACAAAACGTAACTTACTTGATTCCACAAGTAACATCTCAATATTCTGTGGTATATTCAGACTTACCTAGTACATTATCACAACTGCATCATTGACTTTTACTGGCCTCAATCCATTCTCCCAAGATGGACTTTCGCCATAAAAAAGTTGACAAACTTGCTTGTTAACAGGCACAATAATTACAAGAAAGACACAGTAAACTGACAAGTGAGTCAACAGTTTCTTGGCATCAGAAGTAACTTACCACATCTCGAACAATTGGAAAAGACTTCTTTCTACGCAGGTCTGGCATGCTATCAATCCCATACAGCCCACGGCCAGCACTGTAGGAGATGGAAAGGCAAAGAAGAAAATCAAGTTTGCATAGATAGGAACCGCTTAGAATATCTGTATTTACAATTACAATCAAAATTAGCAGTTATTGGCTAAAGGAGACAAGTGTTTTAATTAATATGAAAAAATAATGATAATCTTCTTAGTATTGCTGCCTTTTTCTCCTGCCATTCACCCAACACGGAAGTACCTCAAAGGTTGATTAATACGTTTTATCATAGGTTTATTAGTTAGAACAGTAGGTTTCCATTAAAAGGATGTATCTAGTATGTCTGGTGGACAAAAAGCAGCTCAACATTTTACAGGACATTGTTGTTGTCAAAATTGATACAAAGAGTAAAATATCTTACTAAGTACACAATCACATCTTCTCATACACGTCCATGTGAACATGGAAACCAGAATGTCGCATAAGGTAATCCTATGGTGACCATCGTTACTTTCCCTTGCATGGTTTAAGCTTTGTCATTAAGCACACATTTAAAACCCATACTATACTCACATAAATCTGGAGACAACAGCAAAGACCTTGGAGCCACTTCAAAGAATCAAAGGCTGACACACCGATAGGATGGGAAAGAACACACACCAATGTGGGAACAACCTGCCTCATCCTCTCTGACGCAACAGAATAACTACCACAGCTATCAGCCTCGTGGTTTTTTTCCACAGTGGATATTGGAGGACTGCTATACACCTTGTCAGATCTAATTCAGAGATATTTTAAGATTCTCAGAGAATTTGGGATACCTTATTTTTCAAGCCCAAACACTTTCCCATCCATGCTCCTTCTGTTTGGCTCTGCCTCAAACAACCTTTTCAGTCATTCTTACATTTTTGCCTCCCTATCTCTATGTATAAAACAAATAAATGTCACAGCAAACAGCTTACCATTTGGAAGCCTGTATTTTATTCATGCACACGATGGCTGTTGCATGAAAAGAGATCTAAATGAAATTGGTGACAGAATTGTCACTTCTTTCTGAGGGGTCAGTATTTTGTCCCAAGTACTCCTCTGCTGGCTTGAGGATTAGACCACCTGTCACTAGCAGAGTTGAAAAATCCAATTTTTATTTAAACCAAGTCTCTGGGTGATGATTCCTGTTGGATGTAGGTATTACAGTTCTGCAGCTGCAGCTAAATCCAGAAGAAGTTATTAGTCAGACCAAAGCTGTCATGATTCCCAGCCTGGCATATTGATGCAAACTGAAATCAATGCCGGGTGCTGTTAATATGCCAGGAGTTAAGCAGTTCAGAGACAGACACAGCCCTGTACTCTGATACCTCCAAAGTTACTCTCATCAAGATGAACCAGCACAAGCCAACAGAACTCAAAAATCAGAACCCCATGTTTAAGAGAAATTAAATAAATACTTTGATAATTCTTACAAAAAAGACAACAACCCTTGTTGGAGCAATCTCTGAATTACAAACTATTAGAAGACTAGAAGCCTAGAGAGCAACCTAATAAAGCATCATTGTATGCTGTGCTTATTCTTTTCTGACCATTTCCTAAGCATCTACCTTAGGTTATCATCAGGAGGAGCAGGATGCTGAACTAGATGGACCTTTGGCCACATTCTATGTCACTAGGGTTTGGCTGGCTGATTTGTTATTGTTGGGGAGCTTTTTGTTTGGTAGATGTTCAAGAAAAAGCCTACAATAGTTTTTATCTTTCACTTGGAATAAAATGGGGTTCTATTTGGTGCCCTTACAATTCCAGAGGCTTCTGTAGGAAATGCACAGAGAAACTGGCTGGCAGTGTTTACTTCCATGCCTTACATTGAATAGTTGTGTAGCAGCAGATTTACTTTCTTGGAGCGTGTTTTATAGGGGATTTGAAAATGCCAGCTTGGGTGAAGCTTAATTGAAATAAAGTTGTATCTGAGCAAAGGTAAAATGGCATAATGGTTTGTATATTTGGGGGTATCTGATCACCTCTGTTGAATACATTCCCACACTTTGAATTTCAGATGAGACATTGCCAGTACCAGTATTATGGACAGGTCTGTCTCCAGATCTGCAGAGGAACAGCAGTGCCTCCTTGCACAAAGTCTTATCTCTAAGACACTTGAGACACAAGTGCAGTTACACCAATAAGAGTGTAGAAACAAATAGAGCAAACCTTGGCTAACAGGCCAAGATTGAGGGCAGCTCTCCAAGAAGAAGAAACTGCAAAAGGAATTTGAAAAGCTATCCTTAAGGTCAAACTGTACTTTCAAATCCCTTGCAAAAATCCCTTGTACTACTTCTTCATAGAGATTCTCAAATATTTGAGCCATTAGTAAGATGCAGAAGAACGTGAAAATGTCATGTGAATAGGTTTAAAACATTGCAGTAAATAATTTACACTCACTAAGTTACAACTGCAGCAATAAAACCCTATTTAGCATTCCTCAGGCCCACACTGTTCATTTCTGTTCATTCTTTGTTCTTTATGACTGACAAACACAGGACTCAAAAGCTATAATGGAAGCACTCAGAATGAACTCTGATGAAAAAAGAAATCTTCAAATAAAATCTGATTTTTTTTTTTTAGACTAGCAACACAGATACAACCCCCAATAGTAAAACATGTCGTAGTTTCTCTTGTGCAACTGGTAGGTACAGTGAGGAACACGACAGATTATTTATATGTAAATATAAATATTTATATGTAAATATAAATATAAGCTAGGCAGCTTAAGGAAATTCTGATAGTCAGATCTTATGAAAGTTGGGATAAAAATTTTTGAATATTGAATGAGGGGGTGAGGAAGGAAAGAAGAAATGGAAAGTTAGGCTTGATGATCTTGAAGATCTTTTCCAACCTTGATGATTCTACGAGTCTATTGCTGCATAATCTAATCAGAAAACATAGCCAGTGGCTTTTTTAGAAACATAAAAATTAAACCACACGAGTTGAAAATAGCTATGAGATAGACACATCGACAATCCAGAAATACATTTTAGGGTAACAACAAATAATTTTTCTAAAGTGGAAAACTGAAGTTATAAATCTAAAATCATAAGTGAATACTGGGAGAAAACATCAACATTTTAGAATCCTCAATTAAAATACTGAAATGCCTCCAAATACTTACCTAGTACTTTCTCTGAATATGAGTGATGAATTGAAAGAGCCTTAATATGAGCTCAAAATACGATGTTAATGAAAACAGAAACAAAACAAACCCCCCAAATCCTTCCAATAATAAAAAAAAAAATCCCTGTTATTCTGGCCAATTCAAGTAACTGTCAGAAAACTTTGTCATAGAATAGGCTACACTAAAGGATGATATCCAAATCAAGTTTGACAGAGTGGGTGCTCAAGTGAGTCTGAATTCCAATATTATTCTGTTTGTCAAGCATATTTCTAGAGTACATCTATGAATTAATCTCACATTACGATATACTGACAGACGCCCAGATTCTCACCGAGGCAGAAGACTGGGACTACAGCTTTGAACCTCCCTCTACCTTCTGATCACAACTCTGTTGATTGCTCCATCCCCAGGTGCAAGCCAGAGCAAACAAACAGAAATTCTAAATTGTGCTAACAGGCCTCTGGGGTCCTCTCAGCTTCTGAAAAAAAAATGAAGTAGCTTGCAAAGAAATTCTGACCTAATTTCTTTTGTTCCATCATGCTTCTTGTCATATTACAGGGAGCTGATGCTAGCCAACTAAAATGACTATGCTAGCCTCGGGCAATGTGGCCTCAAAACACCACCATTTCCACTTGTATACTTATTTCTATTTTTTTTCTATATTTTGAAACCAAACAACAACAAACGAAAAACCCCAATAGAAAACCATCACACCACCCACCAAAACACTGAAATGATCTCCTAAAACCAAACTTAAAAAAAAGTTATTCAACCCACCCATCAGCAAAATGGCATTAAAACTACATTTGCTGATATTCTTGACTCTGAACTATAGTACTCACTGTGCTACAAAACTTGTCTGGAAGGACAACCTAGTCTCGTTTACAGGGAGAGAAAAATTGGAATATCCTTCTCAAAATTAATGCTCCCTTAACAGAACTACTGCAATCCCATGACACCAAAGACTCATTTTGAATTCCCTTTGCTATCACTGAAGTTTGTGTAAATGGTTTCTTTAGATAGGAAGTTCTACAAGACAAATTCATTTGCAAAAGCAGGATGAATAGCTTCACAGAACTAGATGAGGTAATAACATGCTACACTTGTTTACATCTGACAATATGCATCTCTGTGGGTATCATTACCATAGGATCATAGCATCTAATCAAAATAAGAACATAAACCTCCAGGAGAAAAAGAGATAAAATGGATTAAAAGCAGTACTGAAATATCAGTGACACCCTAATGAAGGTGAGGCTACCATATTTTAAAAAAACCCCAAACAAACACCATACATACACCTCTCTTTGAAATCCAGACGTTTATGTAGCTGTGAATTTTCAGCATGCCGTATCAGCATGGAATTATGGCCAAACAACTTGACTGCGATTTCATCTCTGATTAATAGTTCTTCACCATGAGAGTGGTGAGAGCCTGGAATGGGTTGCCCAGAGAGGTGGTTAGGGCCCCATTCCTGGAGGTGTTTAAGGCCAGGCTGGATGGGGTTCTGGCCAGCCTGATCTAGGGTGGGGTGTCCCTGCCCATGGTGGGGGGCTTGGAACTGGATGATCAGGTGGTCCCTTCCAACCCAGAGTGATTCTGATTGTATAACTTCTCCAGTGAAGTGATCCTGCTGTGGCAGGGGGATTGGATTAGATGATCTTTCAGGGTCCCTTCCAGTCCCTAATGATTCTATGATTCTATGAAATATGAGAAGCAACTTCTTCATGGTGAGGGTGATGGAGCATTGGAACAGGCTGCCCAGGGTGGTTGTGGAGTCTCCTTCTCCGGAGACATTTAAAACCCACCTGGATCTAGAGGATCCTGCTCTGTCAGGGGAATTGGACTGGATGATCTTTCAAGGTGCCTTCTAATCCTAAATATTCTGTGATCGTGTGGTTCTGTGACCTACACACACAGGACTGTGCTTGCCAGTATATAGCTCCCCCATATCAGAGCTATTCTCACCTGGCTGACATTGTGCATTCTTTTATAACTTAATTCTTCTGTAATTTCTGCATTTGTGATGGAAGCAGCTGGATTGTCATTAGCAGTTCATTAGGACTTCTGCAATGTGTTTACAAGTTATGATTACAAGTGTAGTGTAAAATCTTTATTTGTGCTTTATCCAAGAAGCAGAAGAAGCATTTCTTTCCATAAACAAGATTAATCCCTTAAAGCCCTGAACAGGAGATATTTTACTGGAGTTACATAAGCATAACAATAGTGCCAAGGCTCGAAACCTCAAGAGCAAAAATACCACTTTTGCAAAACAGTTGCTGATTCCCACCATCTCAAAGGCTTCATTGGAAGGCTCCATTTCTGAAACTGCATTTATCCCCATGCACTAGAGACAGCTAAATCCTTGATCATTTGCGTCTTAGCCACTGCAAACAAGACTTATTTTCGTGTCAGAGAGCCTTGATTTTTGAATAAAGAGTAATTTTTCAGCAAGACATTGTAACTCTCTTTGAGAATTTCAAGGACTAAGTCAGGAGTTTATCTCACTAAAATGTATAAAATAAACATAGAATGCACCACAAAACCCTTTCTTTCACCAAGTCCTTGGTATTGAATGTGCATAAAACCAAACCTACCCATCTATTAGAACTGAAAAATTATTACTGCACAGACAGCGTGTTTGCGGTGAGTGTGTATGGGTGTGTCTTAACATAAACCAGAGAGATCACTGACAGTATGGGGATATATTGTTGGTGAGTTTGATAGCCACAGAAATAACTTTGACCATTCAAAACTGTCGCATAGTCCATCAAACAGAAGCTGACAATATGAAGCTGTTCAGATATAAATAAGTGTTCATGTCAGGTGTGTCTGGATTAAAACTCTTGGGAAAAACAAGTCAAAATTGCAGCTATTTAGCCAAGTGCAGTGGAGTTTAGGAGAACAGCATTGTTTCTTCATATTAAAAGATGTTTAGAATTGTAAATAAACATTTCACAGTATCATAGAATCATGACATTAGGGATTGGAAGGGACCTCAAAAGATCATCTAGTCCAATGCCCCCGCCACAGCAGGACCACCTAGACCAAGTCACACAGGAACATGTCCAAGCGGCTTTTAAAAGTTTCCAGAGAAGAAGAATCCACAACCCCCCTGGGCAGCCCCTTCCTGTGCTCTGTCACCCTCACCACAAAGAAGTTCCTTCTCATATTGATGTGGAACTTCCTATGTTCCAGCTTACATTTTCCCTTGTCCTATCACTAGATGGCATTGAGAAGAGCCTGACTCCTGCTGACACCCATATTTATAAACATTAATGAGGTCACCCTTCAGGCTCCTTTTCTCCAAGCTAAAGACAACCAGCTCCCGCAGCCTTTCCTCATAACGGAGGTGTTCCACTTCCTTCATCGTCTTCACTGCTCTGTGCTAGAGTCTCTCAAGCAGTTCTGTGTCCTTCGTGAACTGAGGGGCCCAGAACTGGACACAATATTCCAGATTGTAAAAGTAGAAGAACATTACGATGCTCCTTATGCTTTCAAGTGAGGACTCAAACTTGGCAAAGAAGGTAACGTTTGGATAGTTGGATAAACTTTGCATTGCACATCCAAAATACAAACCTAGATTTGTTTTTGTTATAAAGATCTGCCCACATTTAGTTTGGGGGAGCAATGATGTTATTTTGAAAAACACATCAGAGAGAGGCTTGTCACAGTTTGTCTGCCAACTTTTTCTCTGCCCATAATCCTATGGAAAAAGTACCATGTGTTCACGTACGACAGGTTGTAATGAATATATATGAAAGATTAATTTTAAGATTTCTAATTCCTGCAACTTTTGAAAGCTTCTCTGTTATGGATGTTGACAAATGCATACTGTATGGACAACATATGCATTGCACATAGATTATATTTATTCGTTCTGAGATCTTGATATTTTATTACAGTCTTCTTCCATTCTCTTCAATGCTTTCTGCTTTCTTTGCCTTAACTACTTCACACAAAATATCTGCATGTGTCTAAGACAATTAATTGCTTCGATGATTAACAGGAAAATGCATCTCAGAGGAAACACTTCATAATCAATCTGTTTCCAGGAACAGTATTTGCCACTTAGGAATAGATTAATTGGATTGAAAATTGTTCAAGATAATTGTTTTCTTTCTAGTATGAGATGAAATGTAAGAGTCAAATAAACTCTAAACTAAGAAGTTCCACTCAGCACTTTACACTCTCCTGAGCCATGGGTGACACAATACAGCCCTGTTTTCTAAGATGCTGCTCGTTCTGTGAACAGGGCTGGCTGAAGGAACAGGTGACACGGTGTTGCCGTCAAATTGTCCCATTTGTCTCCACCAGGCACTACTCTGTGCCACACAGACATATATTTCTTGGTCTCTTGGTGTGATGGCTTTCATCTTTAATATGAGATAAGAGCACAAAGCTGCTATAAACAGATAGCAGCTCTGTTTATAGAGCTCCGGATAGAGACTCGGGTGCATTAAGGTATGACTGAAATGGGAATTATATAAATATCAGAAACAGATGCTTTGAGATTGATTTTATAGTTGATTTAGAAACGCAGTGCAATAAATAGAAGATGAAAGTAATAGAATCTCACTTTCAGCAGTATAAATTGAATAACTATCCTGTTCCACAGTCTCCATGCCCAAGTTCACAAAACTAGGATTTAGGAAAGTTTCCAGTGAATACTTTAAAGATGATAGTCTCTTGTCAACACTGAAGACACGCTACAAGTATTTCAGCTGAAGCTGAGGAAAAGGCAGGTGTGGGTTCTTGCAATGTGCCAGAGAAGAATTTATGTCAAGAAAGGATGGAGACAGTCATCATCCATTCAACTAATTGCACATTTGAATATTAGCTTCAGGTAGTCCCTGAAACTAAGAATACTATTAACACATTTACATAAGTGCAGGCAATCCCTCAACTAACACCCTGGCAATGAACTTCTACAACAGATACATCACAGCTAACTTATCTCTTCCATCATCTTTGTATCAACACAAGTGCAGAGTAGGTGGATCAGATGGTGACATTTGCTGGTGGATTGTGACTTTGCCTAGGCTGGACTGTACCAAAAGCAAGACAGCAGAGCCATCAGTAAGTCAAATTTTAAAGTGTAGTAAACATGAAATCATATTTACTTTTCTTGCATGGAAAAGCTCTCAGGGTTCTTGAGTAACAAAAGATAATGTACCCTGTAATTGTTCCTGTACTTTTCCAGAGTCCTGCAACAAGCCAGGCAGATCCTGGCTCCACTATTTACCAAAGAAGATAGAGCTGATTACTCACGCCTACAGACTCCAAAATGTAGTTTTGTCCAACTTGCAATGTAACATCTTTTCCGTGCTTTCCCATGCTCAGTTTTGTGCGAAACTATCCTACGTAAAACATGATTCATAAACTTACGCGGTGTGGATGGATTTCAAACTGAAAGACTCAGACTTTAACAGAGCTACAAAGTGAAATAATAACAGCTCCAAATAACATTGAAACTTCATACTGCAGATTACACCTGAGGAAGGAAAACATTTGCAGAAGCTGGGGTGTGTTGGTAGAGGTCGAGACAGTGCTTGTTGTCACAGATTACCATGCAGGAGGAGGAATGAATCACATCACACACATTACACTTTTGTGGAACCCAAAATATCCAGTGATTGCACAGACAGCTCTGCCTATGCAAGGTTTCACCTCTGTTTGTTGCCCTGTTGTTGATTTTCACTCCTATATGTGTGTGTGGTAGAACCAATGATGTCCACCAAGCCAACATATCCATTACCCTAACAAGACCAAATTTCTTCTATTGGTACAGAATTGAAAAGACCTCAAAAAGACACTACCAGTTCCAGAGTACAGGCTGGGAGGTGATCTACTGGAAAGCAGTCCTGTGGAGAGGGACCTGGGGGTCCTGGTGGACAACAGGTTG